>SJYV01051198.1:155853-235618 GCA_006410875.1 Neotragus pygmaeus
TTTTGCCTTTTCATACTGTTCATGGGGTTCTCAAGGCAAGAATACTGAAGTGGCTTGCCATTCCCTTCTCCAGTGGACCACATTTTGTCAGACCTCTCCACCATGACCTGCCTGTCTTGGGTTGCCCAGCAGGCATGGCTTGGTTTCATCGAGTTAGACTGCCTGTGGTCCTAGTGTGACTCGATTGACTAGTTTTCTGTGAGTGTGGTTTCAGTGTGTCTGCCCTCTGATGCCCTCTTGCAACACCATTTTACTTGGGCTTCTCTTACCTTGGGCGTGGGGTATCGCTTCACAGCTGCTCCAGCAAAACACTGCCGCTGCTCCTTACCTTGGACGAGGGGTTTATCTTTACTGCTGCTGTTCCTGACTTTCAATGTGAGATAGCTCCTCTAGGCCCTCCTGCGCCTGCGCAGCCACCGCTCCTCGGGTTGCTCCTCCAGGCTGTCGGCCCTGGCCTGGGGCTCGGGGCGGCTCCTCAGGGTCACCACCCCTGTCCTTGGGCACAAAGTGGTTTCCCCAGGCCACTCCTGACCTCAGACATGGGGTGTCTCCTCCTGGCCACCCCTGACCTCGGACGTGGAATAGCTCCTCTTGGCCGCTGCCCCTGACCTCGGACATGGGGGGGGCGGGGCGGTGCTTTGGTGGTGAAGAGTCTGTGTGCAGTGCAGAAGACCTTGACTCAATCCCTGGATCAGGAAAATCCTCTNCTGGCCACCCCTGACCTCGGACGTGGAATAGCTCCTCTTGGCCGCTGCCCCTGACCTCGGACATGGGGGGGGCGGGGCGGTGCTTTGGTGGTGAAGAGTCTGTGTGCAGTGCAGAAGACCTTGACTCAATCCCTGGATCAGGAAAATCCTCTGAAGAAGGAAATGACAACCCTCTCCAGTATTCTTGCCTGGAGAATATCATGGACAGAGGAGCCTGTGGGCTACAGTCCATGGGGTCGCAGAGTCAGACCTGACTGAGTGACTGAGACACATATACATAAAAAATATATGCTGAAGTCCTAACCCTAAGTATCTGTGATTGTGTCCTTGTTTGGGAATAGGGTCTTTGAAGATGGAGTCAAGATGAGGTCATTAGCGTGGATCCTAATTTGTTCTAACTATTGTCTTTATAGAAAAATGAGAAGATAAAGACATGGGGAAAGAATGCCTTGTGACAACAGAGGCGACAGTTGGAGATTATGCAGCTTCAAGCTAAGGACAGCCAGCCCCAGAAACTAAGAGAAAGGTATGTAACAGATTCTCTGCTATGGCCCTTAAAGGAATCATGGCCTTGCCAACACCTTGATTTCTGCCTTCTAGACTAAAACTATGAGACGATAAATTTCTGTACCCAGCTTGTGTTTCTCTTTTTATAGCCACCCAAGGAAACTAACACAAGTACTGGAATTCTTCCATGGAGAAATAGTGAGCACTTGAATTAAGATGGTGGCAGTAATCATGGAGAGGAAGAGGTGTGTGGTGGGCTGGGGCTAGATTTGCCCTGGAATTTGGGAGCAGTGAGAAGTAGAAATAGAATGGAGCCACAAGAATTCCCTAAAATGATGAGAGTGGAGACCCTTGAATGTTGATAGTCCCTTTCCACAGGCCTCCAGAACTACTTCCAGGTCTCATTAGGGAAGGAGCTATTAAGAAAGAATGTCCTTTAGGAGAGCCAGTTCCTCCACCAGCTAATCCAGCCCTCATAAGCTCCAAAGTCTTGTCCAATCTTGGAAGTGGTTTAGGAGGGAACCTGCAACATCCAGGATTCTGGCCACCAAGCCAGAGCAGGAGGCCTAGAAACAGAGATTGGCATTGGTTTGATTTTTCCATTTGCCCATATTGTCCCCAGATCTTAAGAAAAAGTGCTGAAGGATTTATTGGGAGTGAGAAAATCAGAGGCAATATAGCCAACTACTCATTCTAGAAGTTGGGAGCTTATAGAAGAGAAACGGGAAAATTGCTTAAGTGCAAATCTGGTGAATTAGAGAGAACAGGCCCAGAGCTTCAGTGAAGATATATTGTTACATGAAAAGATGGCCTTTTGTCCTTTGTTCTATTGCTGGTCAGAGGCCACAGAGAAAACCCGAACCTGAGACAACAACTCTGCCAAGTGCCCTTGAGAGGCTCCATGGAGGTCAGCAACAAAGGCAGACACTAGAGGGGAGCAGAAAGAAAAGCAGGACTGGAGAGGATAGGTGAAAATGAGGGAAAAGATAATTTCTTAAGCCAAAAGGAATCCAAGAGAAGTGCCTCTAGAAGACACGTAGTTAGAGAGCAACGGCTGTTAACCTCTTGGGGCTCTGACTACAGTGAAAGACCTTGCAAGCCTGTCACTGTTTTCATGGGCAGGAAGAGGCCCTTTCCTGTCTATTGCTTTTCTGGATTATGAAACACTGACCTCTTTTGATTTCTGTGGGAAACATGGTTGCAACCTTCTTAAAAGAACCCCCTCAAAGCATCCTTTATATCCAGTATGGAAAAAAACTGGGTTTATCCTTGTGTACATTATTTGCAATGAACTGAAATCTTCCATTACTCCCTTTCTTTCTATAATGATCAAGTAAGAGAGTGTCAGGAAAAGGATCAGAGGGTGAGAGATAAACCTGGAATAAGATATAAGCATTTAAGTCATCTGACTGTATACTGTGGCACTGAGGATACTGTCAACATTTTAAGGGTAAGCAATTATACATTCTCTTTGGATTATGTAATTTCTTCTATTATTTAAATGCATGCATCCTGAGAGTGAATCACATGCTTTTTTTCTTTTATATTTATCCCAATGCTCTCAAAAAGGATGTACACATAAAAAGTGCTCAATAATAATAACCTCCATGAATAAAGTCATCACTACAGTCCTGCCATTGTATCAAGTATTTGATCTTCATAGCATTTCTATATAGAAAGTGCTGATACAAATTCCACTTTGCCAAATAAGACTGTGCTTTGTAGAGATAAAAGAGTTATTCCATGGTTACATTATTAGCCCATGAAGAATCAGGAATTAACCCCAGTTTTATTTGTCCCCCAAACCCCTGGAGTTTAACGAGAACACTATACTGCCTCCCTAAAGTTCTGATGAATGGGTGATTTGACAATGTATCAGAGCCTGTCATCACACACCTTTGGAGAGGGACTTCCTGCGTCTCTGGTTCTAGCCTGTTGGGCAGACTTGGCTGAGCCAGCCTCCAAGTTCAGAGCTTTTCTGTAGGTGCCGCCTCTTAGCTGCTTAGGCACAGCCCACAGAAACCAGAGACAGAACGTGGCACATAAAGACAATGGCCTGCCAGGACATGGAGGAAGCAACTTGCACGAGTTTCCTCTGTCTTCTCAGTATATTGTCTTTGGCATTCTCTCTACTTAATAACCTCTAGCTGACTCATTGTGAAAATTTAGTGCTCAATAGTTCCCCAAGCCTCTGCTGTTCTCTGTACTGAAGTGACCTTGTGGCCAATCAAAGAGAGTATCTTTAAAACAATGGCCAGGCTCCTACCCTTTTGCAGAATTGTTTTTAATACTTCCTGCAAGCCGTTGCTGGGGTCTTTATTTAGGCTGTATTTCTTCATTTCAGCATCTATGATTAGCAGATATATAAAGGAACAAACGGGTTTAATGTCCTGAAATGGCAAAACAATGATATGTGGGCCTCCTCAGAGCAACAAAAGATTAAGACATGAAGGAGACTTCCTGCTTCCTGGTGACTAGGAGTCAAATTTCTTTACCTGTCTATGAGTCAAGGGGAAATTCATGGCCATCCTGTGTGCTTTGAGTTCTTCCTTTGGAAAGTCTCTTCTTGCAAGTAGACTGTGACAGAGTGTGGGGGTGGTGTGGGGGAGGGAATCCTTAAAGGGATTCTGCTGATTTAGTTTGTCTTATTTTGGGAAGTACAGACTCACATTCCCTTAAGAGGCAATGGAAGATCTTAATTAAATAGTGACCCACTGGGTCTGGGCATCTACAAAATCTAGGAACTGTGCACCCAGCATCCCAAGGAGTACTATGGGTGCCAATGGATCCATTTGGAATCACCCTCTGCTTTTACTAGACTTGCCATTTCTCACTCTTAACTCAGCACTCCCACCAGACAGGATATGAGCCTGAGTAAGGCAGTTTTATCTCCAGGTGCATTCTCTTGTTAGCTATGTGATCTCAAGTAAGATATTTGACTTCCAAGGACTGTTTTCATCTGGAAATGGACACATTGATAGTACCAACCCTATATTATGAAGCATAAAAGAAGCAAGTATATAAAAAATTCTTTAAACCATCACTGCCCATATCCTAAAACCCCAGTGAATGGGTACTGTTAGTATAAGTAGCTGAAGTATTTTTCCCCAGACTGATCAACTCTGCATTTTTGTTTGAAAACAGCTTGATTAGACTCTCAGAACCAATTTTTAGCTTATCCAAAGTACAATTAAAATAATTAAGGGGAAGGAAAAAATATCCACAAGTTATTTATTTGGCGCTTCCCTTGTGTCCATCCCAAATCAGTTATGAGTGCCAAACCACTTTTCTTCATGTCCCTCTTCTTACCACCAGATAAACAGAAACAAAATCTCAGAACTCCAACACTTACATCAGGTCATTCTTGTTTTAAGTTTGATTCTTTCCTCCTCCCTTCTTTTCCGTTCATAAACACCACACATCCCCTAAGCATTCTGCCCCATAACCTCCTTGGTAACCTCATTTGTATAAAAATTCATCTAAGATCAACTAACAAATGCGGGTTTCACCAACACCAGCTATGGCCATTTTGCCATGGCTCTGTTACTGAACTTGCGTGTGTGTGTGTGTATGTGATTTCAATCATTATGGTTATTTGGAGTATTTATTTTGATTTATACAATTTCCCATTTTTACCCCTGTCCTACTTCTAAGCAGGTCCCTTGTCTGCTTCGGAGATGAGTTCAGGTATGTTGGTATATTTATGAGTCTATCTATAACATTTTTTAATGTCCAGATAATCCATAGTTTTTGGATTCAGAGATGCTTCAATTATCATACAGATTTCATATGGGGCCTTGAAAGAGTCTCTAAGGAAGTAGTTAGAATCATGAAAGGTCAATCTTTTCATCTTCACCACAACTATGGCAAAGCGCTACTGGCATTTTTTGATAGGAACAAGAGATTTAAACACCTTTCATTGAAAATATTGACACAATGAAAATTGCTGTCCCAATGCTAACTCTCCATTTGTTAAGAAAACTATGATTATCTGTTCCCTTTTTTCTATTAGAGAAATTACCAGGTCTGAGTATTTCACTTATTCACCATTCTTCATTCAAACTCTGACTCAAATTCGAGTCTTGGCTACTGAACATCCACACTGTTAACATTTTCTCATTTGATATCTTGTTTAGTCTCTTGAAAGAGCTCTTGCAAGCTTCTTATTATTATCTGTATTAATGGAGTAGCTAAAGGTTAGAAAATGAAAATGATACAGACCTGTATTCTGATACTGATCCCAGTATAGTTCCGCCTCCTATGCTGCTTCTATGACATTAATCTTATAGTATGATTTGGATTATTTTAAATGTTCAAGGTTATGTCTCCCAAAGGAAAGAAGACAACATGAGGGAAAATGGAGTAAAAAAAAAGAAAAGCAAGTGAAACATAATTTTGTTTAAAAAGCTGGAATAACTCAATTATATAAAACAAACTGAGAATGTCTGCATGATTTTATATCTATTTTGACATCACAAAATAGCAACTTTCAATTCAAAACTCGTTCCTTCTATATATTCTACTTAAATCTGTTTTAATTAAAAGGCTTAATTTTAATATTTAACTTTTATGTCATCCTTATCTAGTTGACCCTCCGGGATACTGCTGAGTAATATGACATTCACAAAATTACCATTGTGTCCACTAATATGACTTAAAATACATTCTCAGTACCCAGAGTATCTCCCTGACTCTTTGAAGCTCAGCCATCATGTGTTTCAGAGGGCCTTTTACTCGGGCTTTCAAACCACTTTACAGACATCTCTTTATTCTCCTCTATTTTATAAATTGGGAAATAGATCAAATAGAAGTTAAGTGGCATATAGAGGTCAATAGCAGATTACTGGAAAAACCAAGGAAAGACATTACCCTGGACTCACCTGTAGTTATCACTCAGATAACTTGACATTTCTTCAGAAGGTTGAGATAGCCTTTGAATGAGAAGGCAGATTAAAGAGACTTTTTTTTTTTTTAATGAGAATTTCTGAAGCAAATTTGCGATTAACTGTAATAGAACCAGCATCTTCTTTCTCCATGCCCCAAAATCCAAACTGAAATCAGGTTGAGTGCTCATCTTTTCTTATTGTTTGTCACATCTGCTAAGAACCAATAAAGATACAAATATTTGGAAATTGGGCTTCCATATAAACTATATGGAGTTGTTTGAAAGAATGACTTTATAAAGAAGCAAGCACTTTTGATAAAAGATTGTTCTTTGCTGGTGCCTATCTCTCCACTGACAAAAAATCTTAAGTAAATTACTCAGATTTTGTAATTAGTCTTAAAAGCCCCAGTGGCATTAAATATTACTGTTGATAAAAATTCACGTAACCATTTGGCTATTATTGCAGCTCCAGCTTTACAATCAGAAGTTTCTAGATCAAAAGATTGCAAACTATGGCCCTAGGACCAAATCCATTTGCTGCCTGTTTTTGTAAATAAAGTCTTAGAATATAGCCTCCTTGCTCTTTATTTGTATGTTGCCTCTGGCTGCTTTACAATAGCAGAGTCTAGTAGTTGTGACAAAGACATAACCTACAACAGTCTACAATAGTTACAGTGTGATCATTCACAGAAAAAGTTGCCAACAACTCTTACAAATTAAACAATGTGTCAATCCTGGCAGGTGTGAAGAGTAACCTTGGCTATGTCATAGCACTCATAAAGTTTAACATTCAAAGTCCCAAGCAAATTTTTCCAAAGGTCCTTCTTGAGACCAACCACTTTGGCGTCAGGTTCATCAAGTTCTGAATTCTTCTCTTAGCAGGGTCACTTTGCAAATGTCAAGCCAGTAAAGCAGATGATGACAATTTTGCTGAAAGACTGTGTCAGGGGAGATAAGTTAGTAGGAACATATTTAAGGTCCTCGATTTTCGATACTTTGCTCTATTTACTGCAGTATTGTAGATGTACATCTCTGATTTATAGTCTGCCAAATCAAGATTTCTGAATTTCTTGGCATGAGTTTGGTAGTACAGTATTACTTTGATTATGGCTTCTTATATCTGGCATAAATATATTCCCTTTGTGCATATTCTTTTTAGATGCAGTACAAAATAGTGTGACTCTACTTTTTTTCTCTTTCTCACCTTTTTCTTTAGGAGAAGCAGCTGTGAAGTCATAATTATGTTCACTTCCCACTGGCAACTGGCAAGCCCTTTATTTTTGTGTATTTGGAACTCACCAAGAATAAATAAAGTCCATTTCCTCCTTGAGGAGCTATTCTGCCATTCCATCTAGTGTTTCACAGTTTGCCAATTCCTAAAACAACTATTGCAGTAAATAACTTCGTGCCCTTAAAAGGGGGGGGGGGGATGCACTTATAAAATGAAGTAAAGGAAAAAAATTTCAAAAGAATATGAAAACAATCAACATCATCTCCAAAATATAGCAACAAATTTGCTATATTTTTGAAAACTTATAATTATCGTTGTTGGTTAATTGGTGCCATAGATTACACAGTACTGACATGTAATTTTCTAAAACAAAGAGCTTTTTATCATATTACATTGTGTTATGGATTTAAGGACTTTTTATTTTATTTTTACACATTGAAGAACAAAGGGCAAAAATCCTGAAACATACAAGGATTTAGATAATGAATTGCATCCTAAATTTAGAAAATATATCAGACAATACAGAATGATTCATAGCTTTGTTTGTAAATGAATCAACTTCTCTTGGTCCAGATCTCGATCCAGACCAGAAATAGTAATGAATATTTCTTCTGTTTCACATCGACCTTCAAAAAAAGGTAGAACCTGGGTACATTATTTATGTTTTTATGGGCAAATGTATTTAATATTTGTAAATCCCTTTGGTTAACGCTACTGATTTTAATAAGCTGATAGATCTGTTTGTCTTTTAATGTCCATTACAATATTGATTGACTACACTAAAGCTTTAGACTGTGTGGATCACAACAAACTGGACAATTCTTAAAGAGATGGGAATACCAGACCACCTCACCTGTCTCCTGAGAAATCTGTATGCAGGACAAGAAGCAACAGATAGAACCAGATAAGGAACAATGGACTGGTTCAATATTAGGAAAGGAGTATATCAAGGCTATATATTGTGACCCTGCTTATTTAACTTATATGCAGAGTACATCATGTGAAATGCAACCTGAGTGAAGCACAAGGTGGAATCAAGGTTGCCAGAAGAAATATCAACAACCTCAGATATGCAGATGATACCACTTTAATGGTAGAAAGTGAAGAGTAAAGAGTCTCTTGATGAAGGTAAAAGAGTTAAGTGAAAAAGCTGGCTTAAAACTTAACATTCAAAAAAAAACAAAAACAAAAAACTAAGATCATGGCATCCCGTCCCATCATGTCATGGCAAATAGTGGGAGAAAGTGCAAACAGTGACAGATATTATCTTCTTGGGCTCCAAAATTGCTGTGGACTGTGACTGCAGCCACAAAATTAAGACACTTGCTCCATGGAAGAAAATCAATGATAAACCTGGACGGTATATTAGAAAGCAGTATATTAAAAATTGCCACCAAAGGTCTGTATAGTCAAAGATATAGTTTTTTCCAGTATTCATGTACACATGTGAGAGTTGGACCATAAAGAAGGGTGAGCATTGAAGAATTAATGCCTTTGAATTGTGGTGCTAGAGAAGACTCTTGAGAGTTTCTTGGACAGCAAGAAGATCAAACCAGTCAATCTTGAAGGAAATCAACCCTGAATATTCATTGGAAGTACTGAAGCTGAATCTCCAATAGTTTGGCCACCTGATGCGAAGAGCTGACTCACTGGAAAAGACCATGATGCTGGGAAAGATTGGGGTCATAGAAAGAGGGGGTGACAGAGGATGAGATAGTTGATGGCATGACTAAATCAGGACTTGAGTCTGAGCAAACTCCAGGAGATAATGAAGGACAGGGAAGTCTGACATGCTTCATTACGTGAGGTCGCGAGGAATCAGACATGACTTAGCAACTGAACAATAACAATAGCGATTGCTAGAGCCTATTTAAAGTTCAACATTTACTTGTAGATTGGTCTTTTTTTTAATAGGTGTTATTACTTCTTAACCAAAAAATTTAAAAGTAAATAGCTTCTCCTCAAAAAAGATAACCTTGTTTGTTTGAAAATGTGAACAGACTGTAGATTCAAGACTGGCTTCACATTTTGTCCTGAAAAGCTACCCTGGATTTGGTATTTGACGTCTTCTTGACTGTCTGACCTGTGAAGAAATACTTCTGAGGGAGATAGATGTTTTTCTAGGGCTCTATTGTTTAAAGAGCTAGGCCCTTTCTATAAAGCAGTTTTGAAGATCAGACAAAACAATTGGGAACTCAAATGAAGGTATCAGTACTTTAGCAACATAGATTTCATGCCGCAGTCTGAATTGGATTGATGGTGCTGCTGCAAATAAAAATGTAGCAAAGGAAACTTAGGAATGAACCTGAAAGAGCCAGGGTCTCAGTAAACTAAAAAGAATGCAAAGAGAGACTTCTAAAGTTCTCTGCTCCTAAGATGAGCATCTCTTTTGAATTTTCTTCCTTAAAGAAGAATAACATACACAAAGATAAATTCATGGAAGTTGCATGTAATAAGTGACAACTTTCTGATACTTATTTCTAATTATCTTTCAGGGTATTGACCCAACTGGTACTTTGGAATTACTTCTTAATTATGTGACCTTTGAGGGTGCCATATGTGAGTACCAAATTTAAGCACCAAATCATGTATCCTATAGCTTTTGAGACATTTTAAAAATCTCAAGATTTAGTGTCATTTAATATTACCTTCAGAGAAAAAGACTGTGAAATTTAAGCAGTGTCCATTCCAGGATAAAACATAGCCTCTGATCCAGATGAGGATCCGACCCAGATTATGACGCAAAGGTTGCTATCCCAGTGGCAGCTGCAACCAACAATAGTGTCAGAACCACAGCAGCTGTAACTGGCCATGCCACGATGGGCTTCACTTGAAGTCAGTAGATACAGCTAAAGGGCAAATGAGAAAGCATTAAGGAAGGACAACAGTGAATAAAGTAAACAAAATAAAAAATGCAATTGTGAATAAAGTAACTAAAATAATAAGAGTAGTGAAATCAATGTCAATAAAGCACCAGTTTCACTCAGATTTTATTATCTCATTTGTACTTTTGGCTCAGAGGTAAAGAATCCACCTACCACTGCAGGACGTGTGAGTTCTTTCTCTGGGTTGGGAAGATTGTCTGGAGAAGGAAATGACAACACACTCCAGTATTCTTGCCTGGAAAATCTTATGGACTGAGGAGCCTGGTGGGCTCTAGTCTATGGGTTACAAAAGAGTCAGGCATGACTTAATGAATAAACAACCACATTAGAGTGGTGGCTATATACGACTGAACTAAAGCCACAGTCACTGGTTAAAATTTATTAATAGGAAGCCTGCACTGCAATCTACTGGATCACCTTGCTTTCCTGTCTCTGAAGTTTCTTTCCTTTCTCTCTTTCATTGATTCATTTGTTTAACAAGCCTCCACTAAGAGTCTGCTGTGACTCAGATTTTGAGCCCCCCTCCTGCCTTTAGAATTGCAAATTATAACAGCATTATATGATATCAAGGGTGTGAAAGTTTTGAAAATTATAAAGCACTATAGAATTTAAAGGACCATTCAATGAAAAGGTTAAAATAATTGCAAATTATGCATGTAAGAGATTAATTTGAAAAAAATCACCATAAGTACTTTTAATTTCAAAGTATTTCATTTCTATTAAGAAATAGATATGGAATTTTTTAAGAGCTAGATGGGATACTCTGTACATTTTTAACTTTGATGAGGGCATTCTGGAAAATTTTGTGGGAGGACAGAATTTATCTTTGTGTTAACTTCAAGAAGTCAATTGTGTACCTCAGTCCTCATTACAAATACGTTAGTAATTCAGAAACTTGTATAAACTTTCAAAAATTCTGAGGTTTGGTGAGCAAACCCATGTCTACCCTGTTCATAAACTTTATACTGTGTCAAACACCAATTTGTTTTACCTTTACTTAAATTCCACAAATGTAGGGACCACTGCTGCTGCTGCTAAGTCGCTTCAGTCGTGTCCGACTCTGTGTGACCCCACAGACAGCAGCCCACCAGGCTCCTCCATCCCTGGGATTCTCCAGGCAAGAACACTGGAGTGGGTTGCCATTGCCTTCTCCTGTAGGGACCACAGTTGCCCACAAAAAGCAAAGTCACAAAGACCTTCGCAACAATTGGTAAACAATCTTGCTTAAACTGATAAACTCACATATTATTTTCTTTTTATGTTGGCCATTAAAAGAAGTGATCCTGTTGAATAGTACCTTCGCTTAATGAATTGTCTGTGAACCTTAATGATCACTGTTTGGAAGAATGTTGCTAAATAGCAAACTAAACTTTCCCTGAGAGAACTGTAGGCCTGGTGACCGCATGAGTAGAAGTGTGTTACAGCTGAAAGGCCTGCGTTTCAGTGCGTAATTGAGTCCAGTTACACCAGTATATGCATAACTTGGCCACATAAACGATGTCACAGAAACAATATTTTTCTTGTTTTGACGATACAGTTAGTTAAGCTGTCACTTAAAAACAATCAAACAGGATTAGAAAGAAAAATCTAACAAAGAAGTCAAATCTGGATCTATAAATCTAGTGTAGGGTAAAATGTTGCTGTAAAATACTAAATTACTTGATATGATTTCTGCCCAGAATAGTCCTTGAGGGATAAGAGAAAGAGAAAAACAAGAATTAATCATGAAGCAAATGTTGTATGTCAGTTACAGACAGACACACCTGACTAAGTAAGAAATAACAATATATTCACTAGTCAAACTGAGAAAAAATAAGAGAACTGAGGTTAGAGATACTGTCTCCTGCCCAAAGTCACTCCAGATCAGGTCATTTAATCTCTTTGTTAGGCCATTCACCTCCCTGAAGAAGACAAGCTTTTCTCTGGTCTGTCCCCTAGCACAAATGTAAAGTCATCCAAAAACAGTGTGTTTGTGTCCAGCTTCCTTTTCTGCGTTCCCTTCTCCCCTACACTCCCAACTGATTCTCCACTTATAGCTGGGTATGACTCTGAAAATCAAGAAACACTGTATTGCCTACATCCAGTACTGTGGAATAATCTGAAATTTACCACAGTTGTTTACTGTGTACCTACAACAGGTAAAAGAGCTGAAGGGTGGGGATTCAAAGATGACAAACACGGTTCGTGCTCCTGAGGAATCACTCCCACAAGTGGGATGAGAATGGCTAGGAGACGCTGAGGCTAACTTCTTGGAGCCTGTAGCTTTGAACTGTTCAGGAAGAATTATTATAAAAGAGTTCAATTGACAGAGAAAACAAAGAAAACAACGGTAGAGGAAGCTGCATGAGCCAACACAGAAACATTCTTAACTTCTGATATTCTCACAGAAAACTATCCTTAGCAATGTAACAATAATTGGACAAATTATAAACAATGATAATGACAACGTGCTGTGGAAATGAAAGTTCTGCCTTCAGTCCCTAATAGTGTGGTCTGGACTAAAGGGATTAACTCTTTTCGCTGTTATCACCAGCAATGCAATGAGGTTAAGAATACTTCCTCTATCTGAGCATTCTTTATAGTTGCTTTTATAAGAAAATAAGTTTATCGCAAGCTGGACCCAGTGACTGACATATAACAAGCATCAGTACATGAGTCTAATGTTTCTTTGTCATAATTATTCTTTCTACCAATAATAATTATTTCTTTTCCAAATCCAGAAGATGAAATTTAAATATAAAACAAAGTATTAAACCAAAGATCAGTTCAGTTCAGTTCAGTTGGTCAGTCATGTTCAACTCTTTGCGACCCCATGAATTGCAGCATGCCAGGCCTCCCTGTTCATCACAAACTCCCAGAGTTCACTCAGACTCACGTCCATCGAGTCAGTGATGCCATCCAGCCATCTCATCCTCTGTCATCCCCTTCTCCTCCTGCCCCCAATCCCTCCCACCATTATAGTCTTTTCAAATGAGTCAACTCTTTGCATGAAGTGGCCAAAATATTGGAGTTTCAGCTTTAGCATCAGTCCTTCCAAAGAAATCCCAGGACTGATCTCCTTCAAAATGGACTGGTTGGATCTCCTCGCAGTCCAAGGGACTCTCAAGAGTCTTCTCCAACACCACAGTTCTAAAGCATCAATTCTTCGGTGCTCAGCTTTCTTCACAGTCCAACTCTCACATCCATACATCACCACTGGAAAAACCATAGCCTTGAATAGACAGACCTTTGTTGGCAAAGTAATGTCTCTGCTTTTGAATATGTTATCTAGGCATCTTTTAATTTCATGGCTGCAATCACCATCTGCAATGATTTTGGAGCCAAAAATAATAAAGTCTGACACTGTTTCCACTGTTTCCCCTTCTATTTCCCATGAAGTGATGGAACCAGATGCCATGATCTTAGTTCTCTGAATGTTGAGCTTTAAGCCAACTTTTTCACTCTCCTCTTAATTATATTTAATTGTTGAATCTTTTACCCAAACATTTTTCAAATCTCATGATGTCGTTGGCTACATATTCCAAAGGTTTATCCTTGCTCAGCAGCATTCATTTTGCCACACTGAAGGTTTGCTGGATCCAGGACATTACGGTGATTGTCTAGGACATTCCATCTACATAAGATTGGGATCATTATTCCAAATGACGACAATGCAGTTCTTTGAGTTACTAACTAAAGCATAGGACGAGAAGAACAAAGTGCACACACACACACACACACACACACACTATCTTGTTCACTAAATAGTGAAACCGAACTACTCAGTTATGAAACCAAACTACTCAGTATTTTTAAAAGACATGTTAATTCTTTCCACCCAAATGCTAACTAAGAAAGAGAGGAATCTCAGATGTCTTCAGGTCAATGCTGAGACCTGTGGGGGCTATCAAGCCGTTTCTCTGTTCTCTAGCTTACTGAGTCTGTCCAGCCAGAGGAACTTGGAGAAGGCATGCTAACTATGGCCACATGGGTGGCCCTATCCACCTGCTGCATAGGCTTCAGCAGCTAAGACACTTCCACTACTGAGTGTCCAGTGACCTCCCTGCTATAACACTCTCCCACCCAAACACAATGCAAAGAGAATTCTATCACTTGCCCTGATATAAGCATCAGGCACCCACAATTAGCACACATATTCTTATGCCAATTCACAGAAATTCTGAATGCACCAACATCTCTTCAACACTAGCAAATTATTACTCAATAATAAGGTCGATCTCGATTTTAGTTTGCCTGAACAAACTCTACCTGTATCCAACAATATTTATTCAATTAACACATTAGAAACAATTACTACATCTTCAAAATATACCTGGGGGAATTACCATGCCATTTTATAACATGTATTTACAATATACTAGAAATACAATCACGTCCTTAAGTTAGCAAATTTTAGTTAAGATAAGACGTCATAATTTCTCAAAGTTTATTTTGTTATAACCATGTTTGTCACTTTAAAGAGAGCCTCTGCTCAGAAAATATGGAAGAAATAATCTATCTGGTGACCTTGGTATTCTTGACTATTCTGAAATTGTTTAAATATAACATTACATGGTAGTTATGTTCTACATGTCAAGACTCCACTGTGGAGGCTTCAGAGCCAGAAAACAAGCTCAAAATAATTAGATTTGAACAAAATCATTTTGTTTATTTTGTTTCTGATAGTATGGAAGTGATTATTTTGAGAAAGGCCAAGAGTACCTAGACAGCAGGTATAGATTTTTTTATAAAATTAATTCAGAAAAAGGTAATATCTTCTTAATCTCTTTCCCTTAAATCTTTTCTTCTCTCTNATGCGGACTACCTGTCTCTTATACACATCTTACACATATATGTACATATATATTCCCAGGTGTCACTAGTAGTAAAGAACATACCTGCCAATGCAGGAGATGTAAGAGACCTGGGTTCCATCCCTGAATTGGGAAGATCCCCTGGAGGAGGGCACAGCAACCCATTCCAGTATTCTTGCCTGGAGAATCTCACGTAGGGAGGAGCCTGGTGGGTTACAGTTCAGGGGTCACAAAGAGCTAGATATAACTGAAGCAACTTAGCACACATGTACATATATTTTACATTATAAATTATACAAAACAGCAGTCCCCAATCTTTTTGGCATCAGGGACCAGTTTCACGGAAGAGAATTTTTCCACAGATTGAGGAGGGGGATGGTTTCAGGATGATTCAACTACATTACATTTATTGAGCACTTTATTTCTATTATTATTGTATCAGTTCCACCTCAGATCATCAGACATTAGATCCCGGAGGTTGGGAGCTCCTGGTATATAATATATATTTGCAAGAAACAGTGGATGAAGGAAAATGAATGTAATCAATAATAGTACATTTATCTGAATTATCAGATTATTCTCAAGTAGCTCATTGAAAGCAATAAAAAGTTTTGTGGACAATGATTCAAGTAGTGGATCTGTGAAAACTTATGATATTTCAGGTGGAATTTTCCTGTTAATCACACATGAACGATGCAGTCACTCATAATGGACAACTGTCTGATGCTCCTAAGAAACACAGGGAAAACTCAGAGGCAACTTAGTAAGCTTGCATTGTACCAAGGATAACAAATTCTTGAACAAAAATCAGATTTCCACTCTGGAAGAAAAAAAAGCTTTTGAATAGTAGTGTTCATCACCAAGGAAACTGGTTGAGTAACATTATTTTTAAAAAGATACTAATGCAGAGAACAAGGCAATAAGTCAACATAACCTGGAAACGTGTTTTGTATGGAACTGAATTTTTATATATGCCAGTGAAATATCTGTTTTAAGGCTCTATTAGAGATGAAATGATCCATTCCTCAACTTTTCCATATATGCACAAAACTGACCAGTGCATTCATTATTTTTTTATCAAATGCAGATTCTTAATGGATAATGAAAACTTAACAGCTTGACATTCCTCAGCTGTGAACAACTAATAATGGATCACTCTCTTTGGTCTTTACATCATCTTTTAAAAAATTAAAGTTCATGGCAAAATTGAAGGGAAGGTACAAAGATCATCTGTATGCGCCCTTCCCTTACTCTTGTATAGCCTTTCTCATTATCAACATCACTCACCAGAGTGGCATGCTTGTTACTAGGTGACCCTAGATGAACACATCATAATTACCCAGAGTCCATAGTTCGCATTATGGTTCACTCTTAGTCCTGCACATCTGATGGCTTTGGACAAACGTGTAATGACACGTGGTCATATCTATGAGAGCGCACAGAGTAGTTTAACTGACCCCCAGATCCTCTGTGCTTCACCTGCTAACCCATCCCCTTCCCAACTCCTGGCAACCATTAATCTTATTACAGTCTCTATCATTTTGTCTTTTCAGAATATTTAGTTAGAATTATACAGTTGATAGCCTTTTCAGATGGACTTCTTTCACTTAGTAATATGTGTTTAATGTTCCCTCATGTCTTTTCATGGCTTGATACCTCATTTATTTTTGGTGTTCAATAATATTCCATTTTCTGGGTGGACCACAATTTATTTATCTGTTCACCTACTGAAAGACATTTTGATTGTTTTCAAGCTTTGTCAATGAAAAATAAAGCTGCTACAAGCATTTGTATGCTGGTTTTTGTGTGGACATAAGTTTTCAGCTTCCTTGGGTAAACATCAAAGGATGTGATTGCTGGATCATATGTTAAGAGTATATTTTAGTAAGAAATTGTTAAAATGTCTTCCAAAGTGGCTATACCCTCTGTACCATCTGCATCCCTCACTGGAGATAGATTGCAGCTCACCCTAAGCCACTGACATCAACCATGACTGGACTGTCAGCTGTAATCCAAAGTACCTTTCTCTCAACATCCTGTCTCCTTCCAATTAAGGGTGTTATGCATAGATGTTTTGCTTTTTTCTCAGACTTTTATCATTTATAAATTTGCTGATTTCACCTGATTCAGATTCACAAATACATTTAGACATCTTTCCTGTTTCCTCCTATTTTTCAACTCTTCCCAATTACATGCTTAAAATTCCTGTTCCATTCTGCTTTTGCTTTTTTTTTTTTTTTTTTAAATTCTAGAATGGCCCTAGTTTGAGCAGAAAATACAAGATTAATGCAAATAAAATATTTTCAAAGGTAATTACATACATTTTAAAAGTCTTCTTGTGCAAACATTCTTAAAAATACTTGAATCCTATTTCAGAAGTTCTATAAAATATCTCAGGGCTTCTCTGGAGATCCAGTGGTTAAGACTATGTGCTTCCACTGTAGGGAACACAGGTTCAATCTCTACTCAGGAAACTACGATCCCACAGGCCACGTGGCAAAATATCTCAACTGTACCTTCCTTCTTCTTTAATTAAGCAGACTTTTTATTAAGCTATACAAATTCAAAATAAATAAAACACTGCTTTATCCCATTGTATTCATATTGTTATACTATTGTTTTTTCCTCATTACATACAAACTCTTAAACAACATCATGTGTTAATTAGGCTTTAGAAGTTAGTCTAAAAAATCAAAGTAAAATTGTTAAAAACAACTGATTTACTAGGAAATTTCTAGAAAATAGCTAATTTCAAAATTGGGGACTGTATTAGATGACAAATCTCAAATCCAGTTTTTAAACTATTTGATTTCAGGGTCAAAATACTTCATATTTTTGCTAAGCTACTTTCCACGGTCAAGTTGTTTCTAATAGCTGTGTCAAAATAGAACACATCTGAAGACAAAGGCAAAAATTAAACCCCAAACATGAAAGAGAACAAAAAGAAAATATCTCTGAGAAATAAAAGTCCCCTTATAAGACTAAAGTAAATGTAGAAATAAGATTTCACAGAAATACTGCTTATGAAATGAAATCAGTTGCACAAAATAAGCAGCAATTTGAAAGAACCATTTATGAAATTAATGGAAAAGTTTCTCTCACGTTATCCCTCATACCACTTTATCTCTAGATGCCACATTCAGCATAATAAATAAGACTGAAGTTCATTGTTGTTGTTTTTATTTTATTCTGGTCAATAGGGATAAAGGGAAATATAAAAAGCAGAAGACCCAAATGAAGTACAAGTGAATTAAGTATGGCTGCTGGTATAACTCATAGTTAATATAAATTGAATGACTTCTTGGTGTAACAAAATTTTTCACCATAGAAATAGGCCCCAACTTATATTCATCATGTATTTGCAAGAATGAATCACTTCCAGAACCCATCCCATTAATGAGACAATTGACCTCTGGTACCCAATTCAGAATATCTACAGCAGGTTGGCCAGCAGGTTTCAGCTATGAAACAAAATCCTACTGATTAGCTTTGGAGGCCTGGAGTGCTGTATTAAGGATTCTGAGGTCACTTCTGTGATGGATGACAAAGAAGGCTGTCGACAGATGAAGTTAATGGCTGACCCAAGACTCTTCCGATATTAAAATTCATAATAGCAAATAAATTACACTCATGTTACACCATCTCCTTCTCTGGTTACAGCAGGTAGCAGGTGTAATCTCTGCCATGAGCAGGGAAGAAGATTATGTAACATGAGTACCATGTATCTACTATCGCTTACCCAGAAAATTTTTGAAAAATATTTTCTGTTACTCAGAAGTACAAAGGTTCTTTACTTATGAGTTGTCATGTTTATACTGCCTGAACTCCTTTATCTACTGTCCCATGGAGATTCTGTCTGAATTTCACTAGGTAATGTGCTACCACTACTGGCATGGGAAAATATACTTTGTGCCTAGAGTTAGGCTGAAAATCATTTTTCCATAGAAATAAGACTATGCATGACAACTGCATATAATTGTTCAGCAAACATCAAGAAAATATGATACAGTCATGACTAATATATACATATGTGTGCATGCTAAGTCATTCCAAAATATATACATATATATAACTTTAGTAATAAGCTGTATGACAGTTTCAGGCTTAACATAAACTTGCACAAAATTTTCTCATGGGATAATATAGAAACACCATGGAGTTTTTATGTCAAAGAACTTCTAACTTCCTAGAACATGGTAGCTTCCCAGGTATGCTGATATCCCACTTTCCCCCTTGGAATCTACATGTTTTCAAAATTTCAGAAAGTTTCAAACTTCAGGAAGATATCTGTGACAAACCAAATAAGATATAGGAATGTTTTATAGGCTGTAAAAAATGCTATCAAATACAAGGTATCCCAACCTGTGTGTTACCTTTTCTTTTTCCTGCCTACCCATATTGCTTTCTTATCCTTGATTGTGTTTAAAGCCATATAAATAGTCCAGAGTGACTCCCCAAATGCTTGGCTTCCTATCTGAAAGTTTCAAATAAGGCTTTTGGGTGTGCATCTTTTCTTCCGAGGACAGGCTCAGGGCAAGAGAGAAGGTGATTTAAGTGGACTGGTTGCCTGGGTGACACTTAGCTGGGTATTGCTTTTAGAGAGTCATATAGAGAAATAAAAAAGACCAGTAATAAAAAGTATTTTAGCTTGGCTGCTGGATGCAGCGGAGGGGATTCTGATAAAGGAACTGTTGCGAAATGTCAGAGCTGCGTAGAAAATTAAAATTTTAATAAAAAGATACTATTTTAAAATGAGGGGATGAACTTATCTTAATCCATGCTTTATTCAAAGAATAACACATAAATTAGATGCATTTCAGAGTAAATCACAATTCTTTGTAGTTTGTAATTTGTAATCAATGCCCATAATTTCAGTTAGCAGGCCATGAGAGGGACAGTTACAAATACCAGAAAGGGTATATACGATGACACTTCAAGTCAAAGTGAGCACTGCCTACAGGAATATAGGAAGCAAGTGCTACAAATCATAGGGAGAAAAGTATCTATTTTATTTATTATTAAGAAATTGGAATATTTTCTTATCTAGAGCAGGGATCAACAAACTAGACTCACAAGCTGGCTTATTTTTATAAATACAGTTTTATTGGAACACAGCCATGCTCATTCATATACTATAATATCTTCTAAGGCCACCTTTGTGCTATAAGAACGAGGTTGAGGAGTTATGATAAATCATATAGCCTGAAAAGCCTAAAATATTTAGTATCTAGTTCTTTTAAAAAAGTTTACCAACCTCATTTGTAGTGTAACTCTTAGAGGGATAATAATTAAGAATTGGAAGTTCGAAGGATAATTCAGTAATTCCATTCAGTTTTTACGTGTATTACCATCATTTCATTCAATCAGCAAATAACTGCAGGAATTTCCCATGTGCCAGACACGATGGATGATGCAAAAGCACATTGGAGTAAGTGTCCTGCTCTAGCTTGGTGTTATAGAGACCTGAGTCTGAAACCCAACTTAATGAATTATGTGACTTTGGGAAAGTTACTCAATTTCTCCTTCGAGCTCAGTTTTGTGATCTGTCAAATGATAATAATCATGATCATCTTTTTCCCTTCCTCAGGTCAATATGGAGATAGTTGTAGTCATCAAAGGGTGTGGGTGTTATTTAACATCTGGATTTACAATTTTTAAATAGTTTATCTACACAAACAATCTTTGCATGGTGGAGCCTAATATACTGCAAGCATGCAAAATCTTTTAGTACTATTGTTATTTATATTATTTTCCAATCAATTTCATCTTTTTTATATTTATTTTCAAAATGTGTTTATGACCTCAAAAAAATTAATCATTTATGCAATAGGAACTAAGTTATACATTCAGAGTTTTGCCATGGGAGCTGTGATACAAACCATGTTGACTTTTTGCTGGGGCAGGGGAGAAAGTCATCATATTAACTGAATTAATCATTTGCTTCTGCACCATGTAGACTCAGACACAGAGAAGACAAACTGACTTTTATAAAAAGCCCTGCAAACCAATCATTACAAACATTAACTGGGTCAATTTTGCTTGGAGGCAGGGTTATTCTTTCCCACACTGCTTTTGTATTTCTCAGACTAACATTTTTTTTTTTTGCAAGTGTCATATTAACAACATATTCAAATGTCTAAATATGCTTATAGGCTGATTTATAAAACACATTAAAAATGGAAACAAGGTTTTAGGGCTTCAAGAGTAAGAAGCATGAATGAGGTTCATTAAATGAAACATAAGACACTACTCTTGAGGTCCAAGGATTAACTCAACAGTAACATCATCAACTATGTTTCAGGGAAGAGGAGAAAACAGGAAACGCAGGGAGACTCCACAGGTGAGTGCTCCGTTTCTGGTTTAGACTCCATGCTGCAAGATACTTCCGTTGCTTCTTTTACTTAGCTCTTTTCTCTGGAGCTTAAAAAAATCATGTTACCCAGGACTGGCTGTTTCTGTGACTCTTCATGCAGTCTGATTGGCATATAAAGATATTGCTATAGGTCTCTGGGTACTTCAGTTTCTACTGCCTAAAATATGCTCCCAAAATTAGAAAACATGAGCTTAACTTTTATAATGGCTGAAGATGAATTTATAACCTTCAGAAACATAACTATAATTATTAACTCAAAAACCATTTTAAAATTTCCCCTTCCCCAACTTCCCTTCTTCCAACAAATAACATTTTCCCAAGGGAAGATTTTGTAAGAGCTTTTTAACAGAGAAAACTCTTAGGGGAGAAATGGAAAATTATAACCATGCCAATGGAACCTAGGAATCAGGCAAAATATATAAAAAGGAAAGGGACTTTCTTTCTCTAGATTTACATGTTCACATCTAACAGATGAAAGATGCCCTCACAGAGGTTTAGTTTGACCCTCTGATCTGTTATAATTTCTTGTCATATTTACCTGCTTTCTTATCTTAACAACACATTGTCACTATGTTGCTTTTACATCATTACTGACTCTTCTGCATCATCTATTTGAAAGAAATTCTTATGAGATCAGGGCCCCTTCTCTATTTAGCTCAGTACTTGATGCACAGTAGACATTGAATAACATTGAATAACAAATGAATAAGATGCTCTGTGACAGTGTTTATCTACTACCTCTGGTTGACTTGCATTCCTAGTATCTATCAAGAAATAAACAAGTTTCCTACTAATATACCTAGAAATCAATTTGAAAACTCTAATGCACTAGACAAATATATATATATATACATATATATATATATTTCTAAGATACTAGACAAATATAAAACTTTTGATTATTGAATAGTTTTATTTAATGATCAGAATAGTCCTCAGATATTTTCTAAACCATAGCCTTTTATACATCAGTGGAGAAATTACTTTTTTCTAGACTTAGCTTGAGTTGGTATGAAATGACATGTTTTCGAACTCCTAGCCTGGTGCTCATTTGACTTTACCCAAGTAAGCATTGCTGAACAAAGAAAGGAATATTGACTGAGTACCTATGATGTTATCACAACTTTGTTAGACATTTGTGGTAAATAGTGTGGGTTGCTAAATAAACATTTCTTGTTTTTTATAAGACCTCCAATTTTTCAACACATATTATTCAATATCTATTATGCATAAGGCACCAAGCTAAATAGAGAAGGGGGCTTATTGCTTCAAACAGGTGATGCAGAAGAGTCGGTAATGATGTAAAAACAACATAGTGACAATGTGTTATAATGATAAGAATACAGGTAGATATGATAAGAAATTACACAGTCAATATTTGCTCCAGAGTGGAATTCTGTTTAGTCCAAAGCCATTCATGCTTAATGGAACTCCTGACAACAGTTATTTGTCCAGGAGTGACTGTGCAATCTAATTTGGTCCTTTCAAACTGAAGGGACAGACAGTGCCATACTTGGGCAACACAGTTCTCTCTCTCTCTCTCTCTCTCTCTCTCTCTCTCTTGTTCTGATCGTTGCTGGCACCCATTTGTGGACATGAAGAAATCCCTCCTTAGAATGAAATTACTGCTAAGGACAGTAGTGTCACTGTTAAGTGAAGGAGAGACCACTTGTCTGCAAAGGGCCAGAGAGTAGCTTAGCTGACTTGATGGTCCACAATCTCTGTGACAACTCTCAGCCGCTGTACCACAAAAGACATCAGAGTGGTGTGTCTACGATTCAATAAAGTTTTATTTTCAGAAACAGCCATTGGCCTGTTTATGTCATTGGGTCACTTTGACATAGTTAAGCCATGCTGCTTTCTGGAGCTCATCCTACATATTACCTTCCAATTATCTGAGATGATAAATTNTCATTTGACTTTACCCAAGTAAGCATTGCTGAACAAAGAAAGGAATATTGACTGAGTACCTATGATGTTATCACAACTTTGTTAGACATTTGTGGTAAATAGTGTGGATTGCTAAATAAATATTTCTTGTTTTTTATAAGACCTCCAATTTTTCAACACATATTATTCAATATCTATTATGCATAAGGCACCAAGCTAAATAGAAAAGGGGGCTTATTGCTTCAAACAGGTGATGCAGAAGAGTCGGTAATGATGTAAAAACAACATAGTGACAATGTGTTATAATGATAAGAATACAGGTAGATATGATAAGAATACAGGTAGGTATGATAAGAAATTACACAGTCAATATTTGCTCCAGAGTGGAATTCTGTTTAGTCCAAAGCCATTCATGCTTAATGGAACTCCTGACAACAGTTATTTGTCCAGGAGTGACTGTGCAATCTAATTTGGTCCTTTCAAACTGAAGGGACAGACAGTGCCATACTTGGGCAACACAGTTCTCTCTCTCTCTCTCTCTCTCTCTCTCTCTCTCTTGTTCTGATCGTTGCTGGCACCCATTTGTGGACATGAAGAAATCCCTCCTTAGAATGAAATTACTGCTAAGGACAGTAGTGTCACTGTTAAGTGAAGGAGAGACCACTTGTCTGCAAAGGGCCAGAGAGTAGCTTAGCTGACTTGATGGTCCACAATCTCTGTGACAACTCTCAGCCGCTGTACCACAAAAGACATCAGAGTGGTGTGTCTACGATTCAATAAAGTTTTATTTTCAGAAACAGCCATTAGCCTGTTTATGTCATTGGGTCACTTTGACATAGTTAAGCCATGCTGCTTTCTGGAGCTCATCCTACATATTACCTTCCAATTATCTGAGATGATAAATTTTCTTATTACTTAAATCAGTTTTAGTAAAAAGATTTTTTAAAATATTATCATAGCCAAGTCAAACTAACTCATTGCTTTATAAACATTATTTTATAATATTCACAAACTGTAAAGTTGGTATTCTGAGAATCATTTTTATGATGAAAAATAGAGCCAAAGTTTCAGAGTTAACCTGCAAAACCCAGACTTGTACCCAAATAGGCCTGATCTTCCACACTAAGATAACCCAGCTCTCTGCTATCTACTTCTCAGCACTTACAAATGAGAGAACAGTTATTGCTTCAGTCAAGTTCCAGAACCACTGAGAACATATCAAGCAGAAAGTGATTTCAATCAAGGACCTGTGCGCTTACAAAATTTTTGGAAGGGCTGGAAGAACAGACTACTTTAAACTTTCAGTTTTAAGGTCATGCTGCTATATATGAGACCTAAATGACAGGCAGCAGCTACTGCTCCTGATTCTAGTCACTGCAGTGCCCACAGTCCTTCCCATTCAGGACACTGGCAGCTAGACCCCAAAACGTTGTGTGGCACCACCAGGACCCCTCACAACTGTCAGGACTTATCTGCCAGCTGCAACACGAGCAAGAAATGGCCCCTGCCTCACTTGTGGTTTCTGGATCTCATCTAAGAGTGTCTAAGGGACAGAACCTAGCTGCAAAGGAGTCTAGGAACTGGATTTTTTAACTTGCCAATTACTTACATAAGAGGGTTAAATGGAGATTAAGTAAGATGTCTCCTCAGAAGGTTGAATGAGATTTCTCTACAGAATGGCTTGTGAGTACAACTCCCAGACCTGTGAGAGAATGAGCACTTAAGATAGTTTAAGAAAAAACATTTTTTTGAAAGAACTATTTCCTCACCCCAGTTCCATCAGCTGAGCCAGTGTAATGACTTCATAGTAATTTTTCCCTGTACACTTGAGGGAAAGTAATGCATTCATTATTAGAATAAAAGTGGTTCATGTGTATAAATCTTGCCCTTGGCAAAATAAATTATCAAAGCCCATGCCAATGGTAAAGATGGCAGGGCCGTGATACTAACAGTCAAATTCCATAAATCCATAAAGGAGGCAGCTTTCCTTTAACCAAAATAATTTTCATTTCCTGAATGAGCATTGGTGAGGTATTAATCTCCCAAATGAGACATTGTGGCTATGGTAAATAAGGAAGTGTTCAATTGGCCTAAATATACACATACATACACTCAATTATTTAAAGCATGGGGTACTTTATACAGAAACACATCCCAGCAAAGCTATGGGGAAGAACAGAACTGCCAGTACAGAGAGCACTCAGAGAATTCGTTCCAGGCTTTTTACTTAGCATAGTGCCGGTTTGGGGGTAAGTAATTCCACTACTCTCTATTCTCTCTACCTCAATTTCCACATCCCTGAAATTTAGGGGTAATAGCATAGGAGGATAATGAGAAAATGTGTGTGAAAATGATTTGTGCTTCTTGAAGAGCACTGTACTATGTATGCAGGAATATTGTTATTTATGATGAGATGGTGTCATAAGCATAAATTTGGGTTCTTTGAATTATTGGCATAGAAGAAAACAGCAAATCTAGGTCAATGGAGACCTTTTTCTCAGACTGTCTCTACTATAAATAAAACACAAAAGAAACTTTTCTAACTTTCTTGGAAAAAAATAGTCAACTTCTACAATTATTTCAATAAATAATCTTCCAGAAGGATACAATTCTAAGGTAGGTGCAGTATCATTTTAAAAAGAGGTTTGTAGGTATCACTTTCTTACATTTCTAAGCTATCCTCTGAGAATAAGAGCTGTATATATGTTGTATTAAATAAGCCCCAGGACTGTGCACAGAATTCTTTCCTGGGTATCTTATTTTAATCTGATTGTACCAAACTTCCCATAAACTTAAAAAAAAAATCCATAAATTTCAAATCCAATGAGATTTCCACCTTCCCTGGGAATTAGAGAACTGAACCGAGTTTTGTATAAAATCTGATAGCAAAATAAAAGTCTTACCTCGGAATCATATTGAAAGTACTACATCTCTGCAACCTGGATGATGGACAAAATATAATTTTATTTAAATTTTAGTAAAAATACTTGTGCATTATTATAAAGTAGCTATTTGTTTACTATGCATGACCTGTTGATCTATATAATGAAGCCATAACATTAAAATACATTTTCAAAACATGCTATTTCTACATACTTGTTTTTATCAAATATAGCTCTAATAAACTCTTTTAAAACACAGACCCCATCTGATAAAATATAGCTAACATGAATTTTGGAAATCTACCTGTTTGATAATATCAGGGGATAATGATTTGCTAGCAGATTTGATTTATAAAAGTGATGTGGATTCTGGATCAATGGGTTTTGAGGCACTATAATATCCTGTGGTGGATTCATGTCGATGTATGGCAAAGCCAATAGAGTATTGTAAAGTAAAATAAAAATAAAAATAATAATAAAATAAATTGAAAATGCAAAAAAGAAAGAAAGAAAGAAAGTATTCCCAAAAAATAAATAAATAAATAAAGTGTCACTTTCCTTTCCAGGGTAGATTAAGTAAAACAGCACATTTACTCCATCTTATAAAGAATCTGAGTACTGAAGGGAGAAGAATCTGGGCTGCTTCCTGATATATTTTGTTTTCAGAAATGCTTGTGTTCATAGTGGAAGAATGCATTCACCATAGTCCACCAGGCACCAGCTGTGATGTTTGCCAACATCACTCTAAAAACTTAAGTATAAGAAGGTAGGGAATCAGAGTGGAGCAGACACTCATGTGGCACATGCAGCAGAACACATGAGCCATCCTGCCTACCCTTCCCTGAAAGTGTGAACTAGGCATCACCCCCTTGACAATGGACATTGACTGTTGAGCAACCGTTCTGTAGAAGGATCTCTAGGTTTGGATGGTGTGGACACGGAGATAAAAAGTCATCTTAGATATAAATGGAATGCTTAGTATCTAGTCAGAGAACCACTCCTTAAAATAGCAATCCCCCAAAGCATAACCAGTAAATGACATTCTAGAAGGTGTCACTGGAAATGTGGTCTGGGTGTTGGTGGTGGCTCAAATGGTAAAGAATCTGCCTGCAATGCAGGACACTTGGGTTCAATCCCTGGATTGGGAAGATCCCCTGGAGAAGGGCATGGTAACCCACTCCACTATACTTGCCTGGAGAATCCCATGGACAGAGGGGAAGCTGGAGGGCTACAGTACATAGAGTTGCAAAATGTTGGATGCAGCTGAAGCAACTTAACACCCATGTGTGCACATGAGTTCAGAGAAAAGAGATTTCTGGGTCTGAAGAGGTAATGAAGTCTTTGTGGAGAAGGCAATACTTAGCTGGTCTTTGAAAAAACAGGCATCTAGAAAGTAAACGAGGAAATCTGAGAGAACGTGGTGAGAAGGGTACCAATAAATCTTAAACTGAGCAAAGAGTTCAGACAAATCCCCAGTGTTCTTCATAATGCTCAAGGGAATGCTTATCCATGATTTGTGCATAAAATATTGAATTTGGAAAAGTCGTATAATGAATTCCCTCGTCATCTGTTGAATGCAGCATGACACACTAATGTTGCAGAGAGGACATAAAACAAACAAATAAACAAACTCTACACAAATACTCAAGAGAGAAAATGAACAACCTCACAGAATTTCAAAAAGAAAAAAACTATGTCTCTTGAAATGTATGCAAACATTTATTTGCTGAGCATGGCCAGATTACAAACAGGCAGAGTATAAGATTTGGGAAACAATGGAAAGGGTTACTTTCCTACCACCCACAGCACACAAACCAGCTCATCACCAGGCAAAATGATAAAACAACTCTACAGTTATGTATTTATTCTTTTGGCTTACATATTATCTTCTCTTAAACAGCAAATAACCCCAAGAAAAATTATGTAGTAAACCTTATAAGACATTTAGGCTTTAAAGAAAATAAATTCAATATATCTCCCTAATGTTAGAAAATAATGAATATATTTTTAATTTGGATTATATACTTCTATGTTTAGTAAATAAATGTTGCTCATTGTATCTTATAAATCTTCTGTACTCCATTAGTTAGTGTAAAATATTAAAGAGCAATGCAAACAACATGTGCCCACAAGAAAACACCTCAATATATAAATGCTAAAACCAACTTTTGAAACACCATCTGTAGGTCTTTGCTCATATCTGACTCTCTCAAGGGAGAGGTTTGAACATGATATTTAAAATTCCAACACTTTCTACTACACATACAATAACTTCTCACCTCTTTATTCTACTTTGCTTTTCCACAGCATTTAAACACATTCTACAATATTAAATGGCATCATTGTACGTTATGTGTATTGTTTAATTGTCTACTTTTCTCCACTAGGATGTAAGCCCTACAAACCCAGTGACTTCAGCTTGTCTTTGTTACTGATGTATCCAACTACCTGGTACATAATGGGTAAGTGTTTAATAGATATATATTGAAAAAAATGTGTCTGTGAATTATTATTATTCATGTAAATACAAAATCTCTATTTTGGTAGCACATAATAGAAGACTATTGAGAGTCCCTTGGACTGCAAGGAGATCCAACCAGTCCGTTCTAAAGGAGATCAGCCCTGGAATTTGTTTGGAAGGAATGATGCTAGAGCTGAAACTCCAGTACTTTGGCCATCTCGTGTGAAAAGTTGACTCATTGGAAAAGACTCTGATGCTGGGATGGATCGGGGGTAGGAGGAGAAGGGATCGACAGAGGATGAGATGGCTGGATGGTATCACTGACTCGATGGACGTGAGTCTGAGTGAACTCTGGGAGTTGGTAATGGACAGGGAGGCCTGGCGTGCTGCGATTCATGGGGTCGCAAAGAGTCAGACACAACTGAGCGACTGAACTGAACTGAACTGAATATGCAAATGCTTAGGAAAAGGTCCATAAGTACCCTCACAGAATTGTTCATTGTTTAATTCTAGGATAGGATTAAAACATTAAAGAGCCTGTTTAATTTTAATCTGGTAACCTTCTACATGTGATATTTTTATAATCAAAAACATGTATTATGTAAGAAATCATAATGTCAAAATTATATTTGAAATAATAAACAGCTCAGAATAAATAAAATGTTTTGATAAAGAGCAATAGATGAGTATTCTCCTTACCATATATGAAAATATAAGGTTCTTAAGTAAAATGGTAGTGATAAAAGTATAGACCTACAAATCATGGAACCAGGCAGACATCTGATATAGATTACTTATCATAAATGAGAAAACACTATGTAAGAAAGGCCTTTCAAATCAGGGAGGAATAGAAAAATGTGGAAATAATAATTGAGCTCTTGGGAGTAGGGGTAAAACAATGTGAATTTTGATCTTACATCAAAAAGGAAAATATACATAGATTTATGAATATAGAAGCATTGCACTAAGCACCACAGAAAATATCATAAATAGAGTTAAAAGTTCAATACTACCTTGGAAAGAAATTTTGAGCAAATATAGAAAATATTGGATGGAGATCCTTATTAAACCAAGGTTTCATGAAACCAAAATAAAATCACTAAAACTCTGGTAAGTGAACAAAGCTCTTAAACATCCAGTACTGAATCAGTCATAAGCCACTAGTTTGGTTTTCTGCCTAAATGGACAAATACAGCATTTACAGATAATTACTTTATACGGAGTGAGCCTAAGAATAGTCTGAAATCTACAAACAGTATATTTGCCAAATTTTTAAAAGGTTTTAAGATCATAGGAGTACAGGTCTCTGCATAAGCCGAGACTTCCTACATTTATTTTTATTTCAGTTTAAACACAAATCAAGGATGCTGGTTCAATGACAGGCCTGTGCAAAATAATCTAGGACAAAAGGTTATTTAATTGCCCAGAACAGGGAAAATCTGTCTCTCTACCATCCCTGTCAATAATAATTAGCCCTTTCTGAAAAGAGTGTTGTAGATACACAGTCAAAATGATCCTTAAAGGGAGGATATAATTTGGCTCACAGAAATCCATTACCAACAAATAACCACTCATGGAGGAAAAATACGACAAGGCACCACACTTGGAAGTGATGATCACAGTAAATAGCACCCCAAGTGTAGACTTAGTCTGCCATAAGAAACTATCATGTTGTCAATTAAGTATTTTCTCAGTGATGACACTTTGAAATGGAGAAATACAAAATACGCTTTGAAATGAAATGAAAAGGAGTCACTCTCAGTACCTCTCTGTACCCCTCCCCTGCACCCTAAATAAACCTACACGAGAGAAAATCCAACTGTCCTATAAAAATTATTTTCCTGGCTCAGTTTCATAAGAGACCAGGAAATAATATAGCATCAGTTTAGAAACCAGACAGGGCTTGGCCCACCGTGTCCCCATAGAAAATCAATCCAGGGGTCCCAACCTTGCTTGGTGGCCTTTAGGCTGCTTCAGAAATCGATCCCAGAGAATAGGAAAAGGGCAGCGCCACAAGGCTCGGGAACACACACCTCAAATAGACAGATGGTGCCTCCAGGGACTTTGCAGTTTGAGTTCTAACTGTGGATTTGTGGACGAAGACTCTCCTGGCCAAGCATGCCTGCTTTTGTGAGGTGATGCCATTTTTTTTTTCCAGATTGGTATTTTTGAGTACTTCATGGGTTACTTACTAAGCCCAAGCTTTACATGAATTATCTCATTTTGCCTCCATAATAGCTCTTTGACATAGATGCTATTATAATTCCCTTTTACAGAAAGGATTAAAGATACTTAAAGTAAGTCAGTTGGCTAAAGTACTGATCTGGTAAGTGAAGTCAATCATTTTTATTTTAAGTATTTAGAAAAAGAAATCTTTTCCTGGCATCTTTGTATTCATTTTTCGGGATGGCCAAAGCAAAATACCACAGACTGGGTGGCTTAAACAACAAAAATTTATTGCCTCATAGTTCTGGAGGCTGAAAGTGCAAGATCAAGGTGTTGGCAGAGCTCGCATCTTCTGAGGCCTCTGTCCTTGGTTATAAATAGCTATATAAACCTTGTGTTTTCACATGATCTCCCCTTCATGTTTCTCTGTCTCGTAAATTTCTCTTCTAAGAACACCAGTAATTCTAGGTTAGAACCTATCCTAATGAAGTCATAATTAACTCTTTCAAGGTTCTATGTCCAAATATACTCACATTCTGAGGTATTGAGTTAGGAGTTTTAACATGAATGTTGGTGGGAGGATGCCCATAACAATATTTATTACTGTAATTTTTTGAGACTTGCCAGTTAATGGTTTAGAAAACAATGTAAGTCCATAACCTGTAAGTCCAACTCTTTACCTATTCCATGATAAAGAAATCTGATTTTGGCTGGAGAAAAACGTACCATACAATAGATGACTGGTCTCACTTTGCGTGTTCTTGACATTCAAGGTAGTTAGGGTGGCTCAAAAATCATACAATGGCTCTGAAATGTCAGCGTACATCAGAATCTCTGGAAGATTTGCTAAGTTCATCCATAGAAGAAGGTTTGGAAGTGGATCTGAAATAAGTCTTGAGAATTTGCATTTCTGACAAGTTTCCAGGTGATGTGAATACTGCTGGCCTGAGGATCACCCTTTGAAAATCACTGTTCTAGTCCATACCTATCCCATGCTCTTAGATGACTCTTCCTCACACACTTTTTTTAAACCACTGACATACCCATTTCCACTCTCACTCATGACTTCTCTCCTTCACTGACAAAGGCAAAGCATTCAGAAGAGAACTTGCTTAGACTCCACCACTGCCTTTCCTCACCCATCACTGGCATTCATACTCACTCTGCCTTCCTGGCTGTTTTCAAAGAGATATTTTCTGTGGTCTTTCTTGAACCAGTCTCCCCACCTGTGTATTAGACCCCAAGCCCTGTTGCATTCTCTAAGGCATGAATATATATGTTTTTCCAATCTCTTTTATGTTGTCAGCCTTTTCTCCTCACTAACTCATCCCCATCAGCATATAAGCATTCTATTAATTCTCCCATCTTAAAAAACCAAAATCTAAACCAAAAAGCACACCGTTTAGTGGACTTGCTCTTCCTATTAGCTATTACACTGATTCTTCTAGTCTCTGTAACAGAGCACCTGGAAGGGGTGGTCTATACTCAGTCTATTCAATTTCCTCCTAATCTCTCATAAATCCACTGTAACCAGGCCTTCACACCCACTCTTTCACCAAAACTGCTCTTGTGAAAGTCATAGGTAACTACCAGGTTGGTAAATCTTATGACCCAGCTGCAGGCCTCTCATATTTCATGCCATTTGACAAATATTCCTTATACATACACTTCTTTTGGCTTCCTGGGTATCACCTTTAACTTGTAATAGACTAATTGTTTTTATTTTAAATATATTAGTGATTAAAATTTCAAAAGTTCTCAGTTTTTTTGATAATATGGTAAATATAAGTAGCTATGATCCACATTTTAAAAAGTCTCTGGAGTACTCCATGATTTTTTAGGACTGTAAATAGTTCCTGACACCAAACATTTGAGAAGCACTTCAATCCTGATTGGGATTCCCAAGTGACTCAGTGGAAAAGAATCTGTCTGCTAATGCAGGAAATAGGAGATGCAGGTTCTATCCCCGGGTTGGGAAGATCTCCTGGAGGAAGAAACAGCAACCCACTCTAGTATTCTTGCCTGTAAAACTCCACGTACGGAGGAGCCTGGCAGGCTACAGTCCATGGGTTTGCAAAGAGTTGGACTCAACTGAGCACACACACACACACACACACACACACACTGAATGCCCCTGGTTTCTGAGATGCCATAGTTCAGTGCCTTCCATGTCACTGTACTCTAGTGTTTATACCAAGTTTTGCAAAACGTGGGTTATATATTGTTACATGGTTGATGAAGATGTGATTCTCATAAAGGCACCAGCATTCCCCCCAAATACAAATATCTTTAATGTGGCTAAGGTTTAAATTTTTATCTTCTCTCAGAGGAATGACTGACACAGATAAAGGACAAAGCTTTAAGGGCCTTAAATCCTATATAATTTCCCCAGCTGCCAAGGGCAAGGTCCCATCTGGTTCTTTGAGAAGTGTTCTTTTGCCAGTGTAAACTGTTTGGGAACTTCATTATGGCTGTGCTTGCTCACCAAAGGCAAGCAACCAGCAACCTGCTGCAGGATTTATTGAAAGTGTGGGTAAATCAGAGTTTTGGTTGCCCTATGAAGGATTCCCTTGGAAGGCCTGATCTTTAAGCCTAAAGATCTGTTATTACAAATAGAAACAGTATGAATACTTGTTGACTAACTTAATTGATTGAAGAAATAACAAAAATTATAAATGAAGGAGAAGTGATATATGTCAAATTGTCACAGCTGTGCAAATATCCTGAAAGAGATCAATTGGGTTTGAGTGGTTTGTAAGCATATGCAATATTAGGAATGAAAACTTAGGATAAATTTTAGTCACAAAACCTTTTTAAACACTATTACAACAATGATAAAAACTATGAAATTATGACATTCACATTGACCAATATCCCATATCTCTTGAATTATTAAAAACCAGGCTCAAAAAGTTGTGAAGTTAAAAAAGGTGAATGATTCAAAAATGGTATTATTTCAGTTACACACATAAAGGCTCACGAGAACTATCAGCAAACTGAGAAAATTGATACTTTATCCCAAAAAGACTCTATATGCTCTCTAGTTGGGGAAAAAAATAAACAAAATTAATGATATGTAAATTATATTGAAATAATGCAAAAAAAAAGGAATAAAGGAAGGAAAAAGGAGGGAGAGAAGGAAGAAAGAAATAATTAGCTGTGAGATTGTGCATAAATGTGGTTTGTGTGTGTGTGTATTTTTCCTTGAGTTTCAAAACACAATTCAGCCACTGATTGATTTCTAGCTGGCCTCTTCATGTCACTTACATCTCCTGTGTTAGGCAGATTCTTTATCACTAGTGCCACCTGGGAAGGCCAAAACACACAATGATTAAAGCTAAATGTGTGAAGAAAAATATATCATTCTAATACGTTTCATGCAAAGATGGGCTCGATAAAGGACAGAAAAGATATGGACCTAAAAGAAGCAAAAGATATTAAGACGAGGTGGTAAGAATATACAGATCTATACAAAAAAGATCTTCATGACCAAGATAATCACGATGGTGTGATCACTCACCTAGAGCCAGACATCCTAGAATGTGAAGTCAAGTGGGCCTTAGAAAAAGCATCACTACGAACAAAGCTAGTGGAGGTAATGGAATTGCAGTTGAGCTATTTCAAATCCTGAAAGATGATGCTGTGAAAATGCTTCACTCAATATGCCAGCACATTTGGAAAACTCAGCAGTGGCCACAGGACTGGAAAAGGTCAGTTTTCATTCCAATCTCAAAGAAAGACAATGCCAAAGAATGCTCAAACTACCGCACAATTGCACTCATCTCACACATTAGTAAAGTAATGCNAAGCAGAGATATTACTTTGCCGACTTAGGTCCATCTTTCTAAGGCTATAGTTTTTCCAGTGGTCACGTATGAATGTGAGAGTTGGACTGTGAAGAAAGCTGAGCGCTGAAGAATTGATGCTTTTTTTTTTAATTAATTTATTTTTTAATTTGACTTTACAATACTCTATTGGGTTTGCCATACATCGACATGAATCCACCACAGGTGTACACAAGCTCCCAATCCCGATTTGATGCTTTTGAATTGTGGTGTCAGAGAAGACTCTTGAGAGTCCCTTGAACTGCAAGGAGATCCAACCAGTCCATTCTGAAGGAGATCAGCCCTGGGATTTCTTTGGAGGGAATGAAGCTGAAACCAGTACTTTGGCCACCTCATGCAAAGAGCTGACTCACTGGAAAAGACTCTGATGCTGGGAGGGATTGAGGGCAGGAGGAGAAGGGGACAACAGAGGATGAGATGGCTGGATGGCATCACTGACTCAATGGACGTGAGTTTGAGTGAACTCCGGGAGTTGGTGATGGGCAGGGAGGCCTGGCGTGCTGCAGTTCATGGGGTCGCAAAGAGTCAGACATGATTGAGCAACTGAACCGAACTGAACTGAACAATTTTTCTCAGAAGACTGAAACAGAGGAAATGTTTCCTAACTCATCCTATGAGGCCAACAGTACTACCAAATATCAAAACCAGACAAAGATATTACAAGAAAGGAAAACTACAGGCCAATATTTCTCATGAACATAGACACAATGTTCTCACATCACAAGACAAGGAGTTGTATACAATTGCTTTATTGTTTGAAGATGGTACTAGAAAACACCATTAACACTTAGGAAAGGAGAGACAGGGGAAAAAAGAACCAGCAAGATATGCATTATAAAGCAGTTTTATAAATAGGGCAACTAAGGTTCAGTCTCACTGGAGAATCCTGAAATACCATGAGAAACACTCCTCCCTATTAGCCAATGCCCAATCCCAGCTGCTTCCAAGAGGTATTTTGCTGCTGGATGCTTTCACTCTCCAGCAATTTTAGCCTGTCCCACACATGAACAGATACAATGTCTTCAGCAGAGTTATGGGTGCTTCAGATAGAATGCATGTTACTGGTTTGCTGAATGCCAAACATGGATGAGTGTGTGCTGATTCAGGACTATTTTATTGCACGTAGCACATGGTCTCACTTATACCTCTGTTGCTTTGCTTAATCCGTTATGTGTGTGAAAACTGCCTCTCTTTGTTGTTGTGATTATGCTTGTGGTTGCCAGGGAAATTCTAGTCAACCTTTAATCCCAAGGTCAATTGTCACTTACTCTAATTCTGTCCCTGGGGAAGAATTAATGATTTCTCCTCTGTACTTTCATCATACTTCCTTGGAGATCAAAATGTCAACCTGTACTCATAGTTCCCTTCTACATCACCATGCAATACTATTATGTCTATTTCACAAACATGGGAGCAGTCAGAAAGATCTTGCCCAAAATTATCTGACTTCTAAAAATTTAAGCCCAGTCTCCAATCTAATATTCTTAACCCAAAATCTTTACTTGGCTCAAAAACCAAACAACCTTAAAATGAACTCAATTTCTATCTGCTATATGAAGTAATTGAAGCCCAACTGGCCCAAATAGATCCTCTGATATTCAGAAAATCAGTACTGCAGTGTGAAACAGATTTCTCTGAAGACAACCACTTTGTGCGAATTATTTCTATATGAATTGCTTCACAAAATCTGAGCACAGATGCAAACATATTTCCAATCAATAGTTCAAGCATTGTTTGTCTTATAAAAAGAAGCCCAGTTTCTTCCTCTTGGTGCTCCACAGCCTTCCCTAGTTTGTTCACAATCATGGCAGTTTGCACAAACTAAAAAGATTTTACAGACTTTCAAATCCAAGCATACAGAAATCCAGTGTTTCTAATAACCACCTTCTTTGCATCTGATGCAGCACAGTGGATGATGAAGACTGGCCCCACACAGTTTACTAGTCAATGCTGATCTCCTGCTGTGATTGTTTCACTGGTCTACATGTCACCCAGCTGACTTTCAAAGAACAGCACTGATCTTGTACCCTCAGGGCTACATTTCACCTTCCAATATTGACTGATGCAATTAGTGCTCAATCGTTTCAGTCTCCTACCTACTCAACTCAAGGTGTTGCAGACTGCAGAGCATCAGGAGAGGAGGGTTCAGGTACCTGCCACATCATATGGGTACTTTTCTGTTTTGCCTTCTCAACTCCACTCCCTGTGTCATCACTCCAATATTAAGAGTCTTTGTTCTTTCTGATCCTGTTGAAAGTGTGAAACACAACCCAAATTCAATTGATCAAGGAACAGACAATCCCATGTATTATAAAACTCAATTTTTTTTTATTTTGAGACTCACTTTTACCACGGAGATGATGAAAAATTTAAGCTCAGTCCCACTTGTAAGTTTCTGCTTCCTTTTGGGGACTTGAAGAGTGACCTGGAATTCAGGATTGGGACCTTTCTGATCCTCCAGCTTTTACTGTACAGAAAGCCACTGAGACACCCTCAGCTCTAATCCACATGACCCCTTGTAGTCTGCTGAGTCTCTCATGATTTCAGACAGAGAGTGCTTCCCTGAGCTTATCTATGAACACCGCCTTTTCAAATACCCTTCATAGTATTTTCCTCTCTAAGACTTTTGCCCCTGTTCACCATCCCAGTTGGTGACTGAGGCCCCAATCTCTATTCCATAGGGGTTTGAACATGCTATCTTGCTTTCTCCTTCCAGGCTAAGACACATGTCTCTAGTCTTAAGAGATTGAGTTCAGCTCTGTCAACTGCTTCTAGTTAAGGCATTTTGTCCAAGCTGCCATTTCTCTCTCCTCTATGGGATGCTTAAAAATCAAACAGATAAACTGACAAGTAAAAAGCCCCAAAATTGACTCTTCCTACTTTCTGCCTTTCATACCTCTTCCATGAACTGGATGGGAGGAGGAGAGGATAATTTAGGGAGAAAAAGATTCCAGGTTGCTGCTGCCACTGTTAAGTCATTTCAATTGTTTTGGACTCTGTGCAACCCCAAAACGGCAGCCCACCAGGCTCCCCCATCCCTGGGATTCTCCAGACAAGAGACTGAAGTGAGTTGCCATTTCCTTCTCCAATGCATGAAAGTGAAAAGTGAAAGTGAAGTCACTCAGTCGTGTCTGNAAAAAAAAAAGCTAAATGTGTCAGTTGATCTAACTTCATAGACCTTAATATCAACAGATTCACTCCCAGAGGATACAGGAGGAGGGGAGGGGGAAGATGACCAATGACTGCAAAACTTAATTCTGAGTTAGAACCTGGTCTTCTGTTTCTAAAAATATCACTTTACTATAAAAGACTTTCTAGATAAAGCAAACCATTACTCTTGTGTAAATAGAGGGAGATGATTTTGTGAGTGTTTGTTCTTATATTTTAACAAGCAGCATCTTATAGAACAAAAGGAAGGATCAGAAAAATGCTAGAAAACAAATCTGCTATTCAGATATAGAGATCATAGTCATCCTTTTTATGAGATACTCTGAAGATGCTGTTCAGAGGCTGCTTAGGAGAAAAAAAGAAAAATGCAACTGTTAGATCTCAGTTAAATAACTGTGTTTATTGCAATTTAAGCTAATAGTTATTCATTATTCAGTCAACTATTTGGTACAAACAAGTAAATATTCTCCCACTTGTTCGTCCCTGGGGGCTTTCTTAATCCTATCTGGATTTACTTTCCCTGAATTTCTGAGTAATCAGAAGTTATAGGTTGGATACATCTTGTGCAAGGGACACCCATGGTGTAACTGCTTCATTTTTTCTTTTCATTTCAAAGGAAATGGTCCATCCAAAGTGAAAATTGTTGTGTTTTTTTGTGTGTGTGGCAAAGTATATTTTCCTCTTTGTTGGTGTTGTTATTGTTGCTGTTGTTTTAATCAGATAGTTATTTCAAACAGAAGCAATCAAGTTTCTTTCTCATTGCCACCCCCCTCCACCCTTCCCACTCAATCCATGCTGTTAAGAAAATACCCTTGTTAGTAGAGTGATTCATCTATCTTTTTTGTGTGCATCTGAAGCAGCTGGAAAGATCATTGTAAAGGAATCTTTTCAGATCGTCTGTATAAGTTAAAATGTCGTTGGAAATATGGCAATGCCACAGGGTCACAGGTATTTTCTGAGGTGCAACATGTCTTCCAGAGGAAGAAAAAGAAATTTCTACTCCTCAGGGTGCAAAACAAGTCACAATTCTAAGGTCTACAGTCTGAAAATGGCTTATGTACCTCCATCTGTCCATAAAACTGGAAGCCATGGACAGATTTTCTTCTTTTCATTCATACCTCAGCTGGAGACAAGTACTTTCTCTATAGACAAACAGAAGATGTACTTCTCTCTGTTTAAGTAGAACATAAAATTCCCACTGTGAATGCTGTGACTCTGGGTTTTCAGATGGACAGCTTACATGTTTACATGCTTCCACCGGGTAACATGATTTTGTTTACAGATTGAATTCCATTACTCCACTGAGAGCAAAACTCTGAGGGACTGGGATACAAAACAGTAAAATATGACTGCAGGAAGGCTGAACAAGACCTAAAAAAAGACTTGCGATCTGGAGAAGTCAGAGTTAACAAAGAGTAGAGTGAAGGGAGCAAACAACCGTCAAACTTGTTCAAATCTGCACTCAAACTGCTTTATCAAATGCTGTTCAGCGTGTCTCCTTTCTACACAAAGGCTGTATAGATTGTGAATATTCATTATTCCTTATGGTAGCTAAATAACTTACTGAAAAAACAGGTTTTTCCAATGTATTATTGAAATTAAATGTTGCAATCAGAAAAATTACAAAGAAAGATTATTTAATGTTTTCTTAAATATAGCAAATTTCCTGTTTTTAATCAAAGTTAATGCAGTCTAAGGGATAATTAGATCTGATTTTTAGATATTTCTTCACTGTCTTGCTTTAATCAAATGGAAAAAAAAAAAAAAACTCTAAGGAAAGGTCTCCAAAGAGGTGATATTATGCTTCTTCCTCAGCATTTCTAGTTTAGTTGAGCTGGATCAGAAAAGAGATGATTATTGAAATACAGTCAAAATTAATATGAGTTATTTGAACTTGTTAAAAGTTGCAGCTAGAATTTTCTGTTCATATGTTCTCGAGCTCACACATCCAGAGTTCATTATGAGAATGTTGGCTAACTGGCCTTAAAATTCCTGATTGCACTTACACTTGAGAAGTATAAACAATTTATCAATCAGAATGGATGCTGGTGGTAACCAGTGTATGGGAGTGTGTGTGAGAGAGAGAGAAAGAGAGAGAGAGAGCATGTGAGCATAAGGCATAGAGGACAATAAGACATAAAAATAAATGGATCTGTCCACACTGCCCTAAAGTAGAATAAGAAACTTCAGGGAGTTCAGAAGCACTGTTGTATTCATCTACTCGCGCTTTTATCCTTCCACAGCAATACCTGAGTGCCCGTGATATGCCAGACACCAAGGATCAAGGGCATTATGACAAACAAGCCAGTTAAGAAGCTGTCCAGTGGCAGAAGAGGAAAGACTTGATAGCAGTGTCCCCGAGATCTGGCACCACTTCAAGCCCTTAACCTTTGTAACCTTATCATCTGTTACACAGTCATCGTTTCCTGCCCTTCCAAATACCTAAACTACTTGAAAATTTTCACCAGTATGCCATTCACATGGTTGCTCCCCAACCCCAACCCCCTTTCACCTTGATTACATAATGGCCGCTTTCATTAACTCCACCTGACAAATACCCACTCATCTTTCAGGACATAACACCGAAGTGTCAGACTTTGAAAAGTTTTCCACCAACTCTCTAGGCAGAAGGGCCTTTCCTTCCTGAGAGTATGTTTCACCAGATGTCACCATCTGGGCTGGAGACATCTCTAAGGCAGGGATTATAATCTTGTTTTAGTATCCTCTGCATATAGTACAGCTTCTGGAACAAAATAGTATCAGGACTTGTGAGAATAAATCATTGATAGCAAGAGCAAACTCCAAACAAAATAAGAAACACCACCTTCCTTAACTCTGAGGATTTTAAAACATGTGAAAATGCCTCACATATATGAAACCCCACTCAATCATGAACATATTGTGTCCCAACATAGACTAAGCATAGAATGTGTGTTGTTAGATACAGCCAAGGTTATATGGTGTGGGCTTCTTGTGACTTTATTAAAAGGCTTTCCAGAAAATAAAGTAATCCTGTCTCCTCATTTTAAATATATTTCCCAGGAGACTTCAAGTTCCCTGGAATTGCTATTAATAATTCCATTTATCCCAGTAATATAATATGTGTCAAACATCACAATGTCTATGAGAGATTAATAAGTTTGTCTTGACACTCGAAGTGAAAAGACTGATGAAAATTTCTGGAAAGAGATTTTGATGTCAAATTAAGATTTCAAGGTAAGTTGATAAAGAGCATCTTCAGAACTGGCATGGTGCCCTGTGAAGTTCCTTTCAGTCACTGCCTCCCACGCCACATGTGGTCTAGAGTCACCTTATGTCCTAACCCTTCAGAACCTGATTTCTGATTTGGGCTCCTCTATCCTCTCCTCACAAGTGCAAGGTCTGTCTGGCTTCCATTGCTCTAGACTTTTAAAAATATTCTTCTTTCCCATTTTTGCTTATACTTCTGCCAGTTTGGATTTGAGTCATATCTTCTTATAGAACTAATTTTGTTCAAGCTAGTTTTCCTCAGACTTAAGTAAATCACTTGCTTGGGACTCTCTGCCTTCAGGATTGATCTTACGCTCAGTTGAAACCTGGATATTTATGAAATATGACATAAGGTGTCATCATAGTGCCCATAGCTCTGAGCCCAACACCTGGCATATTGAGGGTACTCAACAAATATATGCTAAAAACATTAATTATATATTCATTTATTACATAGCTACTGTCACACTGAGCCAGAAACAATATGAAAATAAATGGAATGAGGTTTGAAGCCAAGATAAATCACACCCCCCAATAAAAAAAAAAAAAGGTCAGAATAAAGTATAAGAGCAAACCAGTGGGACAAGAAAGGACAAAAGGAACAACAGTAAAGATAAGAGGCAGATTTGGGAAAAAACTAATGAAAATTAAATCTTAGGGCTCCTTGTTTCCAAAGGTGTTTCCAAGGCCATGTACCTAGTTTTGCATGTATAATTTTATACTCTATATCTTAAACAAAGCACTACACTTTAGGACTAAGCACTTATTCCTTGAAAGAAAAGTTATGACCAACCTAGATGGCATATTAAAAAGCAGAGACATTACTTTGCAAACAAAAGTCTGTCTAGTCAAAGCTATGGTTTTTCCAGTAGTCATGTATGGATGTGAGAGTTGGACAATAGAGAGCTGAGGGCAGAAGAATTGATGCTTTGAACTGTGATGTTGGAGAAGACTCTTGAGAGTTCCTTGAACTACAAGGACATCCAACCAGTCCATCCTAAAGGAAATCAGTCAGGAATATTCATTAAAAGGACTGATGCTGAAGCTGAAACTCTAATACTTTGGCCACCTACGTGATGCAAAGAACTGACTCATTGGAAAAGACCCTGATACTGGGAAAGATTGAAGGTGGGTGGATGAGATGGTGAATGGCATCACCAACTCAATAGACATGAGTCTGAATGAACTCCAGGAGTTGGTGATGGATGGGGAGGCCTGGTGTCCTGCAGTCCATGAGGTCGCAGAGTTGGACATGACTGAGTGACTGAACTGAACTGAACCGAAACATTAGAAAACCTTAAAGCCCCATAAAAGTGATACCTGTCCCAGTGAAGGACAATGATAATAATAATTATTCATGCTGTCACTCAACAAAGAGTTATTGAGAGTTAGGGCCTTTGCTAGTCACTGGAGAGTCAATGTCAAATAAGACCCAATTTTTACCAAGTATATTATTAGCAATATTATTTGTATCTCAAATTTGTATATTACTTTCAAGTATACAGATTATATAAAGCTCATCAATTGATCCTTACAAGTCAGTAAGTGGATCTTCCCAACAATATGAGTGAGAGCTATTAGTTCCACTACACAAATGAAAAAAACTGAGGCAGAGAGAGGTAAAAATCATTTTGACAGGCAGAACAATCCCTCCCACCCCTTGACATCTAGACTCTAAGCCCCCAAACCTATGAATATGGAAAAAGGGATTCTGCTAATATGAGAAAGTTTACAGATTTTGAAATGGCAAGATTATTCTGGATTTTCAGGGTGAGCCAAATCTATTCATTTGAATAAGAAAAAGAATCTTAAAAGTAGAATGTAAGAGAGATGAAACAGAAGACACAACAAGAGAAATTAGAACCATGAAGGAATAAACCTCAATGTTGGTATTAAAGATGGTTGAGAGAGGATGACTAGTCAAGTAATGTAAATATCCTATAAACGTGGAGAGTAATTCTCAGTGTGTGTGNTCAGTGACAGAATGGCTCAGTGGTTAAGGACATGGCCTTGGTTCCAAATCTGGCTTTGTCACTGACTCACCATGTGACCTCGGAAGTTTACTTAATCTCTTGAGGCTTCAGTTTCTTTGCCTATAAAATGGAGGTCATAACAGACTTCTAACTAGGAGCTTGGGCATCCCCCATGACTCAGCAGGAGAAGAATCTGCCTGCAATGCAAGAGATTGTAGGAGATGTGGGTTTGGTCCCTGGGTTGGGAGATTCCCTGGAGAAGGAAATGGCTTCCCACTTCAGTATTCTTGCCTGGAGAATTCCGTGGACAGAAGAAGCTGGCAGGCCCCAGTCCCTAGGGTCGCAAAGAGTCAGACACGACTGAAGCAACTAAGCACAGCACATATAGAAAATAGACAAAACCAACAAGGACTGACTGTATAGCACAGGGAGCTATACTCAGTGTCCTGTGATAACCTCTAGGGGAAAAGTGAGCGTGAAAGTTGCTCAGGTATGTCTGACTCTTTGTGACTGTAGCCCATTGGGTTCCTCTCTCCATGAGGATTCTCCAGAGAAAAATACTGGCGTGGGTTACCAAACCCACCTCCAGGGGATCTTCCCCCAACCCAGGGATCAAACCCAGGTCTCCTGCATTGCAGGTGCATTCTTTACCAGCTGAGCTACCAGGGAGGCCCTACAAGGAAAAAGAATCAAAAAAAGAATACATCTGTGTCTAGAATTATATGGGTACATCTGAATACATATATGTGAATATATATGTCTGAATCACTTTGCCGTGCAAGTGAAACTAACACAATGTTGTACGTCAACTGTACTTCAATAAATACATAAATAAAAAAAAACTCTTCTACAGGAGGTTGCTGTGTGGTTTAAATGAATTAATACATGATTAGACTAATGCCTGGAACTTTGTANGTCAGCTCCTGGTCTTGTTTTTGTTGACAGTATAGAGCTTCTCCATCTTTGGCAGCATAGAATATAATCCTCCTAAGAGACTCCTAAAAAGACTCCTAAAAGGAAAGCAGTTCTATCGACACTTTGCTATTAGCCCAGTAAGACAAGTAAGAAGTCAGAGTTTTGACTGACAGAATATAAAATAGTAAATTTGTGTTGTTTTAAGCTGCCGAGTCTGTGGAAACTTATTACATCACTATTAGAAAACTAATACAATCATATCTAGACCTAAGACTGGAACTCTGAGCTCTTGACTATTAGTCTACCTTGGATGAAGGAGCGATTCAAAAGAGATAAGAAATACAAAGCAAAGGAAATCCCCAAACATGAAGGTTTTGACCAGTTAAAACCAGACAAAAAATTCAGAATAAAAGTCAAAAATCAGTGACTAAAACAACAAAGAACCAGAAACTAGATAAGTACACCCTTCCACTTACGTTTCCTCCTGCAGCAAAAAAATATGGGTGGACAGCATAGAACATACAGTAAAAGCAATACTCATTGGAGATTTATAACATTAAGTTATATTAAAAAATCAATGAGGATTAATGATTTAACAGTCTAACTTTAGAATTTGGAGGGAAAAAAAAGAATAAAATAAACCCCAAGAAGGTAGAAGTAAAGATATAATAATTAGAGGAGAAAATTACTAAATTAAAATTGAAATTTTACCAGACCACCTGATCTGTCTCTTGAAAAATCTGTATGCAGGTCAGGAAGCAACAGTTAGAACAGGACATGGAACAACTGACTGGTTCCAAATAGGAAAAAGTGTATGTTAAGGCTGTATATTGTCACCCTGCTTGTTTAACTTATATGCAGAGTACATCATGAGAAACACTGGACTGGATGAATTGCAAGCTGGAATCAAGATTGCCAGGAGAAATATAAATAATCTCAGATATGCAGATGACCCCACCCTTATGGCAGGAGGTGAAGAAGAACTAAAAAGCCTCTTGATGAAAGTGAAAGAGAAGAGTGAAAAAGTTGCCTTAAAACTCAACATTCAGAAAACTAAGATCATGGCATCCAGTCCCATCACTTCATGGCAAATAGATGGGGAAACAGTGGAAACAGTGAAAGACTTTATTTTGGGGGGCTCCAAAATCACTGAAGATGATGACGGTGGCCGTGAAATTAAAAGACACTTACTCCTTGGAAGGAAAGTTATGACCAACCTAGACAGCATATTAAAAAGCAGAAACATTACTTTGCCAACAAAGGTCCTTCTAGTCAAAGCTATGGTTTCTTCCGGTAGTCATGTATGGATGTGAGATTTGAACTATCAAGAAAGCTGAGCACAGAAGTATTGATGCTTTTGAACTGTGGTGTTGGAGAAGACTTTTGAGGGTCCCTTGGACTGCAAGGAGATACAACCAGTCCATCCCAAAGATCAGTCCTGAGTGTTGTAAGGACTGATGCTGAAGCTGAAACTCCAATACTTTGGCCACCTGATGTGAAGAACCAACCCATTTGAAAAGACCTTGATGCTGGGAAAGACTGAAGGTAAGAAGAGAAGGGGATGACAGAGGATGAGATGGTTAGATGGCATTACCAACTCAATGGACATGAGTTTGTCAGGAGCTGGTGATGGACAGGGAGGCCTGGCGTGCTACAGTCCATGGGGTTGCAAAGAGTCAGACACGACTAAGCGACTGGACTGAACTGAACTGAACTGAAAATTGAAAACAAAAATAACAGAGACAATCAACAAAAGCCAAAACTGGTTATTTGAGAAAAGAAAAAAAAAACTACAAAAACAGATATACATGTCATAAATAAGTTTATAAAAAGATAATCTATTAATATATCATATGTCATCAGAGATATGTAAATTAAAACAATAGTGAAATGCTGCTGCTGCTGCTAAGTCGCTTCAGTCATGTCTGACTCTGTGTGACCCCATAGACAGACAGCAGCCCACCAGGCTCCCCCGTCCCTGGGATATTCCAGGCAAGAATACTGGAGTGAGTTGCCATTTCCTTCTCCAATGCATGAAAGTGAAAAGTAAAAGTGAAGTTGCTCAGTAACATCCAACTCTTTATGAACCCATGGACTGCAGCCCATCAGGCTCCTCTGCTCATGGGATTTTGCAGGCTAGAGTACTGGAGTAGGGTGCCATTGCCTTCTCCTACTACATACCTATTCCTAAATCTAGAAACCTGTTAATATCAAATACTGACAAGCATATGAAGCAACAGAACTCTCATACATTGCTTGTAGGAATGTAAAATGATGTGGTAACTTTTGAAGACAGTTTGATGGTTCTAATAAAGCTCTGCTTAGTCTTCCCATATAATCCTAGTGATTGTGATCCTAGGTATTTACCCGAAGGAGTTAAAAACTTAGTGACCACCAAAACCTGCACACAAATGTTTAGAGCAGTTCTGTGAGTAACTGCCAAAACCTGGAGGCAATCAAGATGTTTTTCATTAGGCAAATGGATAAACTGGTACATCCAGTCAGTGTGATATTATTCAGTACTAAAAAAATTGAGCTACTGAGCATGAACAGACACAGAGGAAACTTAGGTGGATATTGCTAAGGGAAAGAAGGCAATCTGAATTGTATGATTCCAAGTCTATCATATTTTAGCAAAGGCAAAGTTCTTGGAGAAGGCAATGGCACCCCACTCCAGCACTCTTGCCTGGAAAATCCCATGGATGGAGGAGCCTGGTAGGCCGCAGTCCATGGGGTCGCACAGAGTCGGACACGACTGAAGTAACTTAGCAGTAGCAGCAAAGTTCTAAAGACAATAAAAGGTCAGTGGTTGCCAGGATCAGAGTTGGAAAACAGATGAATAGGTGGAGTAAGTACAGAGGATTTTTAGGCAGGCGAAAACACTTTGAGTGATAGTATAGTGATGGATACATGTCCTTGTAAATTTGTCCAAGAATTTACACTGTCAAGTCTAAACTCCAAAGTAAACTACAGAGTTTAGGCAATTATGATATGTCAATGAAGGTTCATCAATTGTAACAAATATACCACCACCCTGGTGAGTGATGTTAATAATGGACGAAGCTATGCCTGTGTGAGGGCAGAGGATATATGAAAAAAATCTCTGTATCTTACTCTCAATTTTGCTGTACACCTAAAACTGGTCTAAACATTTGTTTTAATAAATCAGGAAAACTTGGTATTCAGCATTTAAATAGAAGAGGAAGATAGAGAAGATACGTAAACTATGTTATGAATGAGAAAAGGAAGACCATAGTTTAGGAGATATTGGTGCTTTGCCCAGATACCCTACTGGCCACTGCTGTGGGCCTCACAATGGCAGTCTCCTTTGTATTACATGAGCCATTGTTCTCAACATAAAGTTGTGGGTAATTCAATAGACTAAGTACCTTGTCATAGGACTGGGGGAAGAAGGAGCAGTGAAGTTTGAGAATGAACTAGAATAGCAAATGGGAAGTTGAATTCACGAGGCCATAAAAAGTCCTGTGTAACAGCTCCAGACTATGTCCAGACTCTATCCTGTTATTTCGACACAAAGGTTATGGCTCTTTCTCCAGGAATATTCCCTTTCAACATTCCCGACTAATGGCCCCATTCCTGACTATGTGTCTGTTCTCCTTGCTGACCCAAAACCCAAACTGTGTCTTCTCACGACACTTATGATACTGTATAATAACTGTCTTTGTAGTTACCTGTAACCTCTGCCAGATAATCATTTCCATTAGAGACTATATCTTGTTCATCATTGTACTCTCAGCATTTATCACCTAGCATATAATAAGAATGAAGTAAATATTTGTCACGTGATTGAAAAATCAGACCAAAAACTGGAGATAAGAATGGGTAAGACTTAGTTCCTTCAGCAAGAGTATTTCAGTATGGCCAAGGAAATACAAAAGGGTAGCAAAAGAGTGTCACCAAACCCTTGCAGGGGCAAATCTGAACCTAAAGTTCCTTGCTGAGTAAAAGTCAACCAGAGGATGACAAAATGACTAAGCCAAGGACACAGTGGAAACTTGGCAGGTCTGAATCATTCTCATAGGCCCAGCCACTTGGATCAAGGGTTGTTTTAGAGAAATAGACATCCTTCGGCTTAGCTGAAAAGCATAGTTCTATGAGTTTGCCATCTACAAGAGGATTCATGATGGTTTTAATCTAAGATTTATTTGGTAGAGGATGCCCTCTCCCTAGCCAGGAAACTCACTTTGAAGTACATACTTTTTTCCCTTTCCCCTAATGTTCTGGGCACAGAGACGTTTCATGATGAAATAGACCAATGGGTACAATAAATCCTGAGAAAGCAAGCAATAGCTTCTTTTCATCACCTTTCATACCACCTATCTGAGACAGGCATTGTATATAATTAGAGCATTTCTTTGTGTGAAAAGCCCCCCTTTGTACATCATGTGTGAATCCAAATATTTTGAGCTATGCCCCAGCATGAATACATAAAAAGCATAATTATAAAGGAATTTAATGTTCATGTAGCCAAGATTCATGACACAGAAACACTTATGTCATAAAAAAGAGTACATGCCAGTCTTGGTAATATGTAAAATAAACTAATTTCTCCTCATTTTGCCTGGGTGACTCCCACAGTCTATAAAAAGAAGGCTTCACAGCTATTGACAATGCCATGTGGAAAGTTTATTTCATTGGGGCTGTGGTCACAATTATGCAGTGAAAATTGTTATTTGTATATCTGTGCAAGATGGATGTGAATGACACAGCCCACAATAGGGTTGTCTCTGAGTGAGGTGAGCTGTGCTTGGCTGATATGTGAGAATGTTACATGAGGCCCTTCTCCTTAGAGTGATAGATTCCAGGTCAAAGTTGAAGACTCCATGGACCTGTTTACATAGGATTACCAGATGCTGAGGTCTGACTCCTCTGGTTGTTGAAAATAATAGGTTGGCTGATCATTTATTTGGTTTTATTTTCTACCCCTCTACTCTATTGATCTGTTTGACTCAAATGTATAAATTACACAGATGTCTTATAAACCTCCATACATCAATTCCAAAACAATGAACAACTTGAGCCTGTTTAGCCTAGGTTCAGAAATAAAATAAAGGGGAGTAAATTTACCAATTTACCATTTAATTGAAGACTTACTCCAATCTTCTTGTGCAGACAAATGTGAAGCTGGTGGAAAAGGTGGCTTCAGGAGAAATTATTTGGCTCAGATGGAAGGGACATCTAAGAAGTCAGAAGACCTATAGCCTCTCCTGGCTCTCCTGCAGGAGTACCTCCTGCTGCTGGCCATAAAGTATAGTGTGTCTCTAAGAAAAGTAAGCCCCAGACACTTTTAAACTTTAAGTATCTGGATTAGAAAAGCTGTGATTTTGCATTTCTATTGCTGCCTTGTGCTACTATATGTTTGCACTACGAAGATAAAAATAACATGTCACAGAGTCTCTGTAAATTGAACTGCAAGGTGGCAGAGAGGTGGCTATTGGAACACAAGAAGAATAAATTATCTTAGTTTATTTATTAAAAATATGTACAGCCATGTGGAAAACTTAGCTTTTTCTCCACCCCAGTGGGCCTTTTCATCTCAGGTTCACTTGCTACATGAGTGAGGCACTTTCAACTTCATTTTTTACAAAACTCAGCTCCCTCTTTCACATATTACCATTTTGAACATTTTTTGAAACAATAGATGGTGTTGGCTCCTAACAAGACAATAGCTTTTGGCTGCAAACTAGACATTTTTTCCCTCAATTTAAAGTTCCTGCTACTAGTGGCCTCCATTTCACACACGCTCATTACCTTGACTATACTACGGCATGCAGTACATCACAATGCTGAGATTATCCTTCTTTTCTGCTTAAAAAAAAAGCCTTCAGAAACCAAAATGAATCGACGATTTCATATTTTACAGGCTTGGAGTGCACAGGTGGTCCTGTCCCAGTGCCAAAGTAAAAGCCTTGTAAAGCATTTAAGAAATTTATTCTTCCCAAGACATAAAAACATAACCCAACCTAACTTTCATTTGAGTTATGCACACTCAGTGAATGGAAGTTAGACCTCCCCCAAGTGAGTAAATCTCTTTGAAAAGGGGATATTGGCTTGCCTAAATACATGCACTATACATAAAAATATAACATATATATTTGTGGAGTTTAAGGTAGGTGAGAGGAATTGAGTGGTGGCCAAGATTCTGAATAAGAGGTGTACAATGTGTGAAGAACATATGGTAATGTGTGAAAAATGTAAGCCTGTATTTCGAAGACCTGATCTATGTGTTTATGATGTGCTCAGAAGGTCATTTATTTCTAATTCAATAGCTTTTTAATCCATATCAAGGGGCCCCCTGTGACAAGGTCTTACAAAAAGGAAACTCATTCTTATGAGTGAGTTCTTTACTGAGTAAAGCCAATGGAAGTTCTTTATGCTAGGTGGCTACACTGAGGGCCACTAATTAATGTGGCTAGTTTAATATTAGTATTACAAAACAATTATCAATATCTAAGATCACCAAGTTCACCTTTCAGGCCCAGTTTATGAATTTGTGCCTAAAGGTTAAGTTACAACTCATTTCAAACTATTGACCCCCTGTCCACACACCTCATCCCACCTCGTCTGACCACATGGTTATCATGTATTGTATTATGTCAAAACTCTGAGTATGGTCTCCTTAAAGAGAGCCTCAGTTCATGCTCCTGAAAATCCATCAAGACAAGTTGTCTGCCATGTTGTATGGCTGGAAACATATCTGCTGCTGTAATCTACACAGTGAGTGCAGTAAGCTGGTGAAGTGCTAAATCATTCATGTTAAACCTGTCGCAAAGAAAGAAGAGAGGTGAAACTGAAGACAGACCTAAAGAGAAGTGATTTGGACAAACCTACAAGAGTCCTCCAAACCAAAATTCATCCAAGAAGATGCTATTTTTGTTTTCATAATCAGAAAGGGATATTAATTCCTCCTACTATAAAGAAGGCTTCCAGAAACATTCACAAAGTGTACAGGAGAGTTAGGCTCCCTAGACATAAATTTTTATGGCAACAAAAGGAAAAAGAAAAAGAAACAATATTATAAATTTATTTGCTGAAGTGAGACTTCCAGGGAATACATACAGTGAAAAGAGAAGCTCTAGGCAAGAACCCCAAGAAATATCAATACAGCATCAAACAGGACAGAGAAAAAGAGTTACATAAGGGAGAATGAGAAAAGCAATCCACAGGAAAAGCAGGAGAATATATGNAACTGATCATATCATCGTATGAACAATTGCTTATAGATGTTGTGAGTTCAGATCAGTTGCCGACTTTGCAACCACATGGACTGTACCAAGCCAGGTTTCCCTGTACATCACCAACTCCTGGAGCTTGCTCAATCTCATGTCCATCATGTCGGTGATGCCATCCAACAGTCTCATCCTTTCTCCTCCTCCTGCCTTCAATCTTTTCCAGCATCAGAGCCTTTTCCAATGAGTCAGTTCTTCACACCAGGTAGCCAAAGTATTGGAGTTTCAGCGTCAGCATTGGTCCTTCGAATGAATATTCANCCAACAGTCTCATCCTTTCTCCTCCTCCTGCCTTCAATCTTTTCCAGCATCAGAGCCTTTTCCAATGAGTCAGTTCTTCACACCAGGTAGCCAAAGTATTGGAGTTTCAGCGTCAGCATTGGTCCTTCGAATGAATATTCAGGATATTCATTCAAATCTCTCACCGTTTCCATTGTTGCCCCAACCATTTGCCATGAAGTGATGGAACCAGATGCCATGATCTTCGTTTTTTGAATGTTGAGCTTTAAGCCAACTTTTTCACTCTTTTCTTTCACTTTCATCAAGAGGCTCTTTAGTTCCTCTTCACTTTCTGCCATAAGGGTGGTATCATCTGCATATCTGAGGTTATTGATATTTCTCCCAGCAATCTTAATTCTAGTTTGTGCTTCATCCAGCCCAGCACTTCACATGATGTACTCTGCATATAAGTTAAATGAGTAGGATGACAATATACAGTCTTGACATAGTCCTTTCTTGATTTAGAACTAGTCTGTTGTTCCATGTCTGGATCTAACTGTTGCTTCTTGATCTGCATACAGATTTCTCAGGAGGCAGGTAAAGTGGTCTGGTATTCCCATCTCTCTAAGAATTCTCTCTAAGAATTTTCCACATTTTGTTGTGATCCACACAGTCAAAGGCTGGTGTAGTCATTAAAGCAGAAGTAAATGTTTTTCTGGAACTCTCTTGCTTTTTTATGGTCCAATGCATGTTGGCAATTTAACAAATAGGTGTTGTGAATGTAAATGTGAATATAAATTACCAAATTTGTCCAAAGTTGTCTGAACATTGTTCTGAGACCAACACAAATTACTTGGCCCAGAGAAATACGCATCAGCAAAGATGACTGATGATCCAGAAGATAATTCACTGGACTCGGATGAATAGAAACCCACGTGGAAATCAGAGTTCAAAAAATATATGCATCATTATATAGGAAACTACATCAACTACGTCAGCATATGAGATGTTATAGCAGGCTGAAAATTTTTCTTTGAAATGCCCAGTCTGGAGATAAGGGCTGTATACATAGATAAGTGAAACCAAGAAATTCTGGAAAGATGGAGGACAGTCAAGGCTGGGATGTTCTGATGGAGACATAAATCATTTCAGCACAAGTGAACAAAAGAAAGAGCTGGAATTATAGGAGGTTGAGTTACTATAAATTTCTATCTTTAGATGATACTGTAATTTTCATTGAAGATACTGTGGGAGATTCATTTGTTTGTATGTTAGTAGGAATGTGATTATTTTCCCCTAAAATTCCCCATACCTAGTTTTCTTTCTTTCTTTCTTTCTTTTTTTTTTTTTTTTGAGGGTGGGGGGTAGTTTCCGATAACACAGAAATATCCTCAGGAAGAGTTACAAGCACTGGAGCTCTATCTGTAACGAGATACAATCAAAAGACCCATTTAAGAAAGGAGAGTGAATTTTCACATCAACTAATCAGTTAAAAAAAAAATACATAAAAAACTTAGGAAATTATTATTCCAGGAAGGATGGAATTTCCCTCTACAGGAAAATATACACGACTGAAAGATGTAATGCAATAAATAAATACATGATTAAGAGAAAAAGAAGACTGCACATCTGCTTCCTGGTAGAATTATGATGAATACATTGGGAAATGTTTCTTTTGGTTTCTATTATTAAAGGTGACCACATCAAGAAAGTATGATATTGTGTAAAAGTGTTATCTCTTTTTCTTTGTTCACACCCAGATGATGAGTGGAAAGTGGCAGCATTTTACATAAGGCTACCTCCCACAGACAAAGAACAATAAACAACATACCAGTAACTGCAAAGGATACCATTAACATGAATACTTTTGATAAGGACATTTATTTTGGATTAAAGTCTACACTATTGTTGAATGTTCTGACAGCATTTTGTAACAGAGTTTCATGTTTAAAAATGTGGGAAAGACCTATACTGCTTAGCATTTTGGAGGGCAAGATGTACAGTTAGACACTAGTCCTCAGAAAGCTTTGTCCTTTCTACCAATACAAGCTGGTCAGAACAAACTAATCAGAGTAATGAACAGAAAATACTACTGAATAACTTTTAACAATGTTTAAGAGTGATCTATTTTATTTTTTTATTTTAAAATAGCTGAATTACTATTGAAAGCCTCTCTTTAAAAATGAGTTACAGAATGTGCATGAGTGCAAGTTGCCTTCCAATTAGTCTATGGTTTAGGTTTCCTGGATGGTGAGTTTATTCCAAAGTTGAGCGGTAACAATGGAAGTCACAGTGTAAACTTGAATAAGGAAAAAGAAAAGAAATCAAAGACTTCCAGGTCTGGAAGAACCTTCTTGAATGCCGTAAACCAAAGACAGCATCATGACAAACACTTCACAGACATTCATCCTATACAAGAATCATTCTTCCTTCCTCTAATGAAGGAGAAAACAGACAGAACATGTTCCATCTTGAAAGCAGGACTCCATGTGGGGCCAGACTGTGGACTTTGAGCTATATGCCCAATATCTATGGAAACAACATATCAACTGGAAAAGCAGACCCCACCCCCAGTGGAAGAGCCCCAGGGCTTGTACCTAGACTCTCCATTGCCTAAAAGAATACCCTAATTATCTGTGTAACCAAATAGAATCATAAATTCTATTATGCTTATTGTGGGTATGACAACAGGCCTATTGATAATTGTCTACTGTTAACTATCTAGGCTTAAGGCATACGAATCCCAGATTTAAGGCATTTGAATCACCTTTGATTGTATCTTTGTTTTCCTTTGTTCAGACTAGTTTCAGAGAAGTCGGGGAGGTGGGTTTGAGCACATATACTTAGGGTATATAAGGTTTTCACAAAAACTGGTCGGGGTCCTTGGCTAAGAGGAGACTCTGCCTTGGGCTCGCCAGTGTAATAAACTGCACTCCATTATCTGCATTGTCCTTCTGAGTGAGTTTGTTTCCCCAAATGTGTGGCTACAACATTTGGTGCATTGGCCAGGAAACTCCTCAGTTTGAGGAGACAAGTCCCATTTGGAACTACTCTGAGGCCTTGCAGCTCACATCTTCTAGAAGGGAGAAGGTGCCTCGCCCTTCTGGAAGGATTCTTCTCAATGCCAGGACCTTTCATGTTAGCAGGTAGTGGATGGCAGCAGGGGAACTGAGTGCTCACATGAGGAGGAACTCACCTGGCAAGGTGGAAGAGGGGGCCTGATCAGCCCCCTGGGAGGGACTAGAGGGGCACGGACCCACAGGAGACTGGAATAGACAGGTGGCACTGATTGCTTGGTACACACGTCGACGAGCATGTTAGGGCTTAGAAAGGAAGTTTGTGAAGGTCACTTAGGAGGTGGTGTCCACACTGTCTTGGGGAAAATTATTACCAAGCAATCACCAGGGGATTTTTAGGATAGGCAGGTGGAGTGATTGCTTGGTACACAGGTTGATGAGCATGTTAGGGCTTTGGAAGGAAATTTGTGAAGGTCATTTAGGAGGTGGTGTCCACACCGTCTTGGGGAAAATTATTACCAAGCAATTGCCAGGGGATTTTTAGGGAAGAAACTTGGTCCTTGTGTGCTCGCATTCTACTCTCCCCCAGGAGGTGTTCCATCTGCTGTGAAATTCTTGACCCCCTCGGAATTGTCAGGCTAGAAGGAGCGGGATACATAGGTGAGTACAAATTGGCTTTTCCGGAGATGGCCTAGGACATGGGATATTTAATCCATCTGTGTTTTCATCTGCACCTGATCAAGTCCACCAAGGCAGAACGGACTTTAAAAGTTAAGGGAGAAACAGTCTTGGACCATGTGGTGTTCTGGTTCAGCTGTGCTGACAGGTAGGTGAAGGCACGCCTTCTCCCTCTGGGATCTGGCAGGTAAGGTTCTTCTCACCCCAATAAAGAAGGAGGTGGAATGGCAATTTAAGTGTTTCATTGAGTGGAAATATCAGAAGTACATAGGGTACTGAGAACTTAATAGACAGAATGAAAAGAAAAAGTAGAAGGTCTGAGAAGGTAAGCAAGATGGGAGGAAGTGAATCTAAGGCAACCGTATTGGAGTGCAGGATTAAAAATTTAAAGAAGGGATTTGGAGGAGACTATGGGGTGAAGATGAAGCCTAACCACCTCCACATACTCTGTGAGGTCGAATGGCCCCCCTTGGGAGTAGGATGGTCACCAGAGAACAACATGAACTTAAAAACAGTGGAAGCAGTCTATAACAGTATCACAGGAGAGCCAGGACACCCAGATCAAAATCCACATATTGACTCATGGCTAGGGTTAGCTCAACACCCTCCTACCTGGACAAGGTTCTGTATTCCAGAAGGGAAAGGGGAAAATATTAATGGCACAAAAATTGACTGCTGATAAAAAAGGAAATTCTACAGGATTTGAACGGGGATGACCTGACCCCTCCCTCATACTGGATAATGACACGCTTGCCTCCCAGGGCTCCACCAGGACCGGAGGCCACCTTAATGCCCAATCCAGGGCCAGGTGAAGTTCCTGCAGCAGTCTCTACTCTTCACCAGCTCTCCCAGAGATCATAGAGCCGCCATTTCTGCAGGCTCCGATCCCAGCGATGGAGACTTCTGGTCAATGCCCCCAGAATTCCATCTCAGCCAGACCTCCTAGGTTGTATCCACCTCTCTGGGTGAGTACTGATGGGAAGGGGGAAGAAAACACAGCAATTAGACAGAGGCTGTGCTCTGCCAAGGAATAGGGGGAAAGAACCCCACTACAGATGCCCCTCAGAGCGCTACAAAAGCCTCTGATTCAGGACCCATGCAGGCACTAACATCAGCCCCCAGCTGCTGCTGCTGCTAATTCGCTTCAGTCATGTCTGACTCTGTGTGACCCCATAGATGGCAGCCCACCAGGCTCCCCAATCCCTGGGATTCTCCAGGCAAGAACACTGGAGTGGGTTGCCATTTCCTTCTCCAATACATGAAAGTGAAAAGTGAAAGTGAAGTCGCTCATTCGTGTCCGACTCCTAGCAAACCCATGGACTGCAGCCCACCAGCCTTCTGACCATGGGATTTTCCAGGCAAGAGTACTGGAGTGGGATGCCATTGCCTTCTCCCGTCAGCTCCCTGTAGCCTCGTATTACAGCCATTTTCCTCTACAGATATATTAAACTGGCAGAGACACACTCCAACATGCTCGGGGGCCACAAGCCATGATTAGGCTAATGGAGACTATTTTTGAACCCACTACCCTACATGGGATGACATAATCCAACTACTAGTCTCCCTTTTTAGCACTTCGGAAAGACACCGGATCTTAACCAAGGTCAGAAAATGGTTAAGAGAAATGGCACCTGAGTGTACTGCAAACCTGCAGTGGTGGGCAGAACTAGCCACCCCCAATAAGAGGCCTAACTGGGACTGTAACACAGAGAAAGGGAGAGGCCACCTGGAGAGATATTGGGCAGTTATTTTACAAGGCCTCAAGAGGGGGACCCAAAAAGCTATGAGTACTGCAAAACCCTCCAAAGTGATTCAAAGGGAAAGTGAATTACCCTCTGAATTCTGCGAAAGACTGTGCAACGCCTTTAGACTTTATACACCAATAGACCCAGCCAGAGGCTGCTGGGTCTCAGATGATGATAAATGCAGGTTTTGTGTCTCAAGCCTACCCTGAAAATGTCAGATGGGAGGACACCAAATGACTCATGAATTTTTATACATCCCTGAATGCCCAGTACCTTTGCTGGGAAGCGAATTGCTAAATTGGAGGCACAAGTGACCTTTCCCCCCCAATGAAAGACCCATTTTTCAAGTGGGATCAACCACCTATTTACTCTTCTTCTCAGTAACCCCTCAAGAGAATGGAGGTTGCACAATCTCCCAGAAGGGAAACCGGATGAGAGAGAGAGAGAGAATTAGCTAAACAGTTGAGAGAGAGTTAACAATTCCCTGAGGTCTGGGAGGAAGACAAGCTGCCCCCAACCCCCAACACACACACCACTTGCAAAACAAGTCTGGTAATAGAACTCAAACCCAGTACAGTTACATCAGCACCCGCCTTGGGCCTGCCACAACTATATAAGCTGCTTATTCTTTACCTGACTGAAAACGACAAGGTGCCTGTGGGAGTGTTGTCCCAGACTATGGAGACATGAGACAGACCCATGGCTTATCTCCTGAAATGGCTGGATAATGTTGCCACTGGGTCTCTTGGATGCTTACGGGCAGTTGCTGCAGTTGCCTTACTGGTCCGGGAGGCAACAAAGCTGAGTTTGGGCCAAGATTTGATCATAAAAGTCTCAAATGAGGTCAACACTCTCCTGCAAGGGGACCCCCATAAATGGCTGTCAACATTTCGGATTACTCAATACCAGGGACTGTTATGTGAGAACCCCCATGTTACTATTGAGCTTTGTCAGGCCCTGAATCCGGCCACTCTCCTTCCTATGGGAGGAGGTGGGCTCTCACATGATTGCAAGGAAATATGCCAGCAGACCTGACTTGAGAGACCAGCCAATCCCGGACCCAGATTTGGTCCTGTATACCAACGGCACCAGCCTGGTGAAACAAGGACAACAACTGTCGGAATACAGTCATGGAAGTAGTCATGGAAGAAACCATCANAGTCTGAGTGAACTCCGAGAGATGGTGTTGAACAGGGAGGCCTGGCGTGCTGCAATTCATGGGGTCGCACAGAGTTGGACACAACTGAACGACTGAACTGAACTGAACTTTTTTATGCTGAGCAATCAATAAAGAACATTCACTTTGCATTTGCAAAAGCAAAACTTTGTCTGTCTTTCATGTTTTGAAACTAAGTTAGTGTATATACACATACATACATTTGTTGCTGTTCAGTCGCCCAGTCATGTCCAACTCTTTGCGAGCCCATAAACTGCAGCACACCAGTCCTCCATGTCCCTCACCATCTCCCAGAGTTTACCCAAGTTCATATTCACTACGTCGGTGATGCCATCCACCCATCTCATCTTCTGAAGCACTCTTCTCCTTCTTTCGCAGCATCAGGGACTTTTCCAATGAGTCAGCTGTTCGCATAAGATGACCAAAATACTGGAACTTCAGCTTCAGCATCAGTCCTTCCAATGAATATTCAGGGTTCATTTCTCTTAAGATTGACTGGTTTGATCTCCTTGCTATTCTAGGGACTTTCAGGAGCCTTCAGCAACACAGTTTGAAGGCATCAATTCTTTGGCATCCTGCCTTCTTTATAGTCCAGCTCTCACAACCGTATGTGACCACTGGGAAGACCATAGCCTTGACTATGCAGACCTTTGTGGGCAGAGTAATGTCTCTGCTTTTCAATACACTGTCTAGGTTTGTCCTCACTTTCCTGCCAAGAAACAATCATCTTCTGATTTCACGGCTTCAGTCAACACCTGCAGTGATTTTGAAGCCCAAGAAGACAAAATCTGTCACTACTTCCATTTTTTTCCCCTTCTGTTAGCCATGCAGTAATAGGAGCAGGTGCTATGATCTTAGTTTTTTTTAATATTTATTCCTTAAGTCGGCTCTTTCACGGTCCTCCTTCACCCTCATCCTAAGGTTCTTTAGTTCCTCTCTGCTTTCTGCCACTAGAGTGGTATCATTTGCATATCTGAGGTTGTTGGAAACATCAACAGCACACAAACATGCACCAGTTTAAGGTAGCAACTAAATTTATTTTATGATTTCTATTTTCAAAGTGAATTCATGGAGTCAAGAATATGTCCAAGAGTTTAAAATGATCTGAAATAGCAAAGCACCTGAATATTCCTCTAAAGTTTAGTAATCTTACCTTCTCGTCCTGTTTATTAATTTCCTGTTTAAGAACATAATTGTGGGTGCATAATGAGTTATTGGATACTGGCATTGGCTTTGCAATAAATTTTGTAAAAACAAGCCCTAAAGATGATAAAGCACTATTTCTAAAGGAATAATGGGTTATTTGCCTTTCCAGATGGAATACAGAAAGACCCCCTTAAACAGCCACTGAAGAGCCTTTGGGTGTTTTTGTTTGTTTGTTTTTATTTCTAGTTGTGTGCTTTTAACAGAGATCTTAAGAGCTGGAATTCTTTCTAAAACATCATATGGAAGACTTACATCGCATCTTGTGGTCTGGGAGAGAGGGGAAGGAACCTCCAATCTGTTTTTCATTATTGCTTGACTGACTCATCCAAACAGTCTCCTTTAAAGACAAAACAACAACAAATACCAACAGAAGTCATGCAAGGGGAGAAAGGGGGGAAAGTCTTCTGCGTTAATTTTAAATTGTCCAAGTGCTAAGCACTAGGTAAGAGAAGCATAATTTTATTTCTTGTTTATTGCTTTTCTTCTTTTTAATTTGAACAAATTATAAAGTTATGTCATTAAAGGAGATAAATATGCTTCTTAAGATATAACCTAGAGATTTTTTTTCATGAGAATGTTTACTGGACTAATTCACAAGCTTCGTTGAAATTCCTTTCAAAGTGGAGACAAAGTAACCTAGGTTTATAACAGTAAATGGAAATAAACTTTCAAATATAAGGGAAAGGTGGCAGCATAGTGTCTCCCAAACCATCACCTAAATAGCTAAGCATAAAGAAACTGGGAATTCAAACATTTTGTGTTCAGGAAACAATGTTTAAGTAAGCTGAAGGAATATCCTCAAGGCATAAAAATGTTATCCTTTTTAAAAGCATGCCCCTGGAGATTTATACCTTGATTTTGTGATATAGAAAGAGAAATATATATTCCATCTTTTAAAAGTTTATAAAATTATTTCATCATCATTACTACAAATGCCTGAGGTGTTTACTTACTTACTCAGGTAACAGTTGCTTTTCTATGGTTACTGAAAATTCATCCAGCCATTATTTGATTAACATGTTGAATACATTAGTAACGCTTCTTTCCTTTTGGTGTGTAAAAATTTTCCTATCAAGTAAAATAATCTTTTCACCTATTTTCTATATTTGAGAATCCCCAATATCCTTTTAATGAACATTCTGGCAGAAATCTTACAACAATTATACAATAAATTTTCTATCAAATGATTCAACAAGAGAGAATGTTCAAGATAGTGTGCAGAATACACTCAATAACCAATTGGGTAGCACATTTCATAGACCATGGATTGTTTGTGTGCTAGAAGAACATTTACTACAGGAGTAATGTAGATGAAGTTCTCTCATAGAGATCACCACAAGTAGCTTATCCAGTCAAGGATTAATAGTATTCAACCAACATGGGCTGATGTTGGGCAACATTTCAAAATGGAGATCTATCAGTGAATGGAATAGTCTCTCAAGGGAACTAATGGGAGTATAATTGTCTTTCTCATTTAAAACTGAGCCAGACAAAGCCTTTCTGGAAAGAACCATGATATTATGCCAGGGTGATGAACTGCACAACTCATGAGGTCTCTTCAGTCTCTAACTTTATGACATGAGAAATAAAGAAACACATTAAAATTCATGCATTTTAGCACATATCCATCGATCACCCCAAAATAATTCATAGCTGAAAGAAAGGAACAAATAACAATTTCTAAAATCCGTTACTAATCATATGCTAGCACTAGTCATTGGGAGTATTCTTGTAAGAAGACACTACCTGTAGTGACTATAGTTAACAATACTGTATTACATACTTGAAATTTGGTAGCAGAATGGATCTTAAAAAATTTTTACCATACATACACAAAAGGTAACTATATGAGATGATGTATAGGTTAACTAGTTTGATTGTGATGATTATTTTGTGATGTGTGGTTATACCAAAACATCAAGTTGTGTACCTTACATGTATATAACCTCTATGCGTTGATTATAACCTAATATGGCTAAAAAGAAAGAAAAAGAAAAGCTGCCACCAAACTTTTAGCACCTGTGGTTAGCAGTTGAGGAAACTGCCATACACCTACTCCACAGCTGGTATATCCTACAAGTCTCTACATCATAATGATGTAGTTAATGTTCTTTTAGAAGAAAAGAAATTCCAGCTTTTCACAAGCACTCACCATTGTTGTTGTTTCACTTTTTGTTATCCTAACAAATAGTCATATGACTCAGATATTGTTGGGTGTCAAATATATTCAGTGCTTTTCTAAGCAGAGTCCAACAACTGCTGAGAGTCCCAAAATTCTTTCAGGATGTCCCTGAGGTCAAAATTATTTTTATAAACATTATTTGCATTTTTTGCTCTCAGCTCTAAGGTTAGGCTATGTGATATGTTCGCAAAAATGAGAAAAATGTATATTAAAATGTATATATGTATGATGCCTGATTTTCTTTATATACTTAACCAAAACAGTGTATCGCAATAGATTGAATGCAGTGAAAGATATGAGAATCCAACTTTTTTCTATTAAGCCAAACATTAAATAAACATATTTGCAAAATATAATATGTTAAAGCGTTCTTGCCTGGAGAATCCCAGGGATGGCGGAGCCTGGTGGGCTGCCGTCTATGGGGTCGCACAGAGTTGGACATGACTGAAGAGAATTAGCAGCAGCAGCAACATGGGATAGGTTATTATTTGAGTGAATTAATAAATATGTTNAATCCCAGGGATGGCGGAGCCTGGTGGGCTGCCGTCTATGGGGTCGCACAGAGTTGGACATGACTGAAGAGAATTAGCAGCAGCAGCAACATGGGATAGGTTATTATTTGAGTGAATTAATAAATATGTTAAGTCTTTTGACTTTTTAACACAGTAAATATCAGTAATCGTAATGAATTATATAACATTATAGTTAAAGGTATTCTAAAATCAGAAAATTTAAGAACCACTGACCTAGAAACTTCAATAACTCTAGATTGATTCTATCTCTCAGTAGGTTTCTCCACTTGGCTTTTTTTAAGCAAAATTTCTAGAATTTTGTCAATATTTGGTGTCTCCAATTCTTTACCTACAAATCTTTCTTTAATTTACTCCAGTCAGAGTTTTTCCATCAAAATTTCAAAAAACCACTCTTACAAAGCTACCTCCATTTTACCCATTTAGAGGTCAATTCCCACTGCTAATAATAATCAGCCTATCAGTACCATCCAAGACTTGATCTCTCTCCCTCTTTTTTTTTTAAATTTAACTTCCAATTCACCATACTTTCTTGGTTTTCACCTGCCTCAAAGGCTATTTTACAATTTATGTTCCAACTCATGTATCTTTTTAGAGGTCTTCTCTAACCATCCTATGAAAAACATCACCTATTATTTTGTCTGCTTCTCCTGCTTTATTTTTTTCATAATTCTTATCACTATCTGAAAATATATATTAATCTATTTCCTTATTCACTGTCTTTCTAGTTATTTATTTTATCTACTTATTTTTAGTTGCACTGGGTCTTCTTTGCTGAACACAGGCTACCTTTTAGTTGCACTGCACAGGTTCCTCTCACTGCTGNCTTATCACTATCTGAAAATATATATTAATCTATTTCCTTATTCACTGTCTTTCTAGTTATTTATTTTATCTACTTATTTTTAGTTGCACTGGGTCTTCTTTGCTGAACACAGGCTACCTTTTAGTTGCACTGCACAGGTTCCTCTCACTGCTGAGCAGATTCTAGAAAGCACAGGCTTCAGCAGTTTTGACACATGAATTCTAGAACATGGGCTCCATAGTGGTGTCCCATAGTCTTATTTGCTCTGCAGCATGTGGCATCTTCCCTGACCAGGGATGGAACCCGTGTCCCATGCATTGGCCGGCAAATTCTTAACAACTGGATCACCAGGGAAGTCCTATGTATTGCTTTTCTAAATTGAAAGTGTACAGAGACTTTGGCTTCTTCAGCGCTCTGTCTTTGGGCCAGGTAGGTGGTGGTGGTTTAGTTGCTAAGTCATGTCCCACTCTTGTGACCCCATGGAATGCAGCTTGCCAGACTCCTCTGTCCATGGGATTTTCCAGGCAAGAATACTGGAGCAGGCTGCTATTTCCTTCTCCAGGGGATCTTCCTGACCCAGGGATCAAACCTGGGTCATATCCTGCATTGAAGGTAGATTCTTACTGTTGAGCCACCAAGGAAGCCCACTTAGGTCAGAACCAAAGCCTAATTCACAGTGGCATGTCATAAATCACAATGGTCATGATGGTGATGCTGATGAAGTACAACACCTGCTTCAAGAAAATGCGTCTTCATGGCGAAACTGTGTCTTACTCATTTTTGTAGGCAGCATTGAACACTGTGCTTGGCATGTAATATATATTAAATATGTGATGGTTAAAAGAAGTAATAAATGTTAACACTGTAATGCTTAATGTTTACAAAACACTGTTATAGTCACTACCCTACCTGAAAAATCACAATAACTCCAAACAATAGATAAAATTTCTTTCCTTTTTATTTGCAAATACTTGTACTGTATACTAAATCCCACACTCTTTTCCTTAGAAATAATGTAAGCAATGAGATGAACTTTCTAAAAGGTAAAAAAATTAAAAAATAAGCAAACAGAGCTGGAAATGTGCTTTTTTTCTGTTAATTATCTAATATTCTATATTCTGGTAAGATAAGAATTTTTATACCATTTTACTGTACTCTAGAATTACTGAATAGTAATAAAGAACTGGAGAAAAGTGCCAAAATTGAGAAACAAATAATTTTAAATTTTGTTACATTTATATTCATCACTGTGAGGACTCATGTGGTTCAACTGAGAAAATTAATATTATTAAAATTATTAGTTCTTTTCTATGAGATATGGACTGCCTGAAATCTAACTGAGTCATAAAGGGCTTCATAGAATCTGTCCAAAAGTAACCAGGCATTTTTCAAGCTTATGCAGAATATGAAATATCTGAAAAAATCAGAATCTAAAAAATCAATTTAGTATCTCTTATTTCCAGTAGTCATGTATGGATGTGAGAGTTGGACTGTGAAGAAGGCTGAGCACTGAAGAACTGATGCGTTTGAACTGTGGTGTTGGAGAAGACTCTTGAGAGTTCCTTGGACTGCAAGGAGATCCAACCAGTCCATTCTGAAGGAGATTAGCCCTGGGATTTCTTTGGAAGGAATGATGCTAAAGCTGAAACTCCAGTACTTTGGCCACCTCATGGGAAGAGTTGACTCATTGGAAAAGACTTTGATGTTGGGAGAGATTAGGGACAGGAGGAGAAGGGGATGACCGAGGATGAGATGGCTGGATGGCATCATGGACTCGATGGACGTGAGTCTGAGTGAACTCTGGGAGTTGGTGATGGACAGGGAGGCCTGGCGTGCTGCAATTCATGGGGTTGCAAAGAGTCGGACACGACTGAGCAACTGAACTGAGCTGATAGACTACCTCTGTTATAGAGTTTTGCCAGTGATAAAATCACAGCTGCATCCCTGTTGGAGGGTGGGGGCATTTGGTTTTGCTTATATCAAAGAAGGCATATGTGGATGATCTAGCAGATATAAGGGGCTTTCTGCCAACTAGGCATTCAGAAAAAAATGACCTGAGATTGAGCCTGAAAGAGAGTTACTATGCTAAGTGTGTTGCTATCATTTTACATCTCTATTTTTGTGACAACTTTCCAAAAACCCAGATTTAGTTCCAGTGTGTTCATTTTTGGGGAAATGGAAATAAGATTAAATCTCCTGGGACTGGCTTCATGCATTGTAGACAAACTTCTGGCTTGAGTTTTACTCTACTATTTGTCCTTTGAGCTAAGAAGCCCTAAAGCATTTGGTGCAATAAACAAGTAAATAATTTGACTTCATCATCCTGTTACTTAGATTCTTTAATAGGAAGCTTATGGTTTTTAAAGAAAAAAAGCATTAGTGATCTAATTTAAGAGATGGTATACATCTCCATAGCCTCAGAAATAGGATTTGAAAAGATGATGGAGATCATTCATATGCTTTCCTTGATGTCTTTGCAGTACCAAAGAAGAGAAATAGCAGGAGGATATTCCTTTCCATGGTGTGGACTAAGTTACATTTTATGGAATATTTTTATAAATTTTAACTTGAAAATAACCTGTGTATCTAGGATGCTTATTATAAACAAATTTTCAAAAGATATTTACAGTTAGTAAGACACTGCTGTGAAAAACCAAGTAGAATTGTGAAGAGGAGAATCTCTGACTTCAAAACTTGCCACTTCCAGCTCCACCCAAAAGCATGTCTCTTTTTAACCTCTGAAATTTCATGCAAGCCTGAAATCTGGCTCTGACTACAAGGCAGTAAAACAGACCATACGCAGCATCCAGAGAAGAGCAAAAGCAGAAAAAAAAGCGAGGTTGGGGGGAAATCACTAAAGTGTTTTTTTCAATCTGATACTTTACAAAGTTTATTTAGAAGAAGGGTTGGATTGTGGTTTTGTTTGTTTTGTTTTAAAACTGCATGTTCCCAAGAGGACAATGAGTATTGAGTTGAGGTGAGGACAAGTTGGCTTTCAGCCTGCAGGCTCTTCCTTGTTACACCCAAAGGGAATTTTGGAAGTATTTGGAATTCTTCAGATCTTTAGTTTGGAGACAATGGGTGGAGCCCAGACACACAGCATTCAGCTGATGGTTGATAAATAAGTGCTTGGCGAGTGACCTCAACTGGCCAGACTGTTTCACAGGGGAGGAAACAAGATCCCATGAGATAAATGGGGGAGGAGGGAGTGGGAAGTCTGGAAGATTGTTTGCTGGAAACTGGAGATGCTGGCATGGAGCACATATGTCTCTGAAGGAAGGATGTTAGCCAACCTGGAAATCTGGGTCAAGGAAAGCATCCTTTAAGTCTATCCATAGTAAACAGAATTGAGAAGAATACTAAAACAGTTCTCTTAAATTAACAAGCCACAGTCAAGTAAATAAAGTCAGACTATTGAGATTTTTACTCAGTAGTTAACAAAAGTTTTCAAACTGATGAGTTTGATTTAGTTCTCATTCAGTCACCCAGTCTTGTCTGACTCTTTGCAACCCCACGATACAGCACGCCAGGCCTCCCTCTCCCTCACCATCTCCCAGAGTTTGCCCAAATTAATGTCTGTCGCATTGGTGATGCCATTCAGCTATTTCATCCTCTGATCCTCTCTTCTCCTTCTGCCGTCAATATTTCCCAGCATCACGGATTTTTCTGAGTCAGCTGTTTGCATAAGGTAACCAAAATACTGAAGCTGAAGCTTCAGTATCAGTCCTTCCATAGAGTATTCAGGGTTGATTTCTGTGAAGTTTGACTGGTTTGATGTCTTTGCTGTCCAAGGGACTCCAGTATTTTCCAGCACGACGGTTTGAAGGCATCAATTCTTTGCCATTCTGCCCTTTCTACGATCCAGCTCTCACAACCACAACCATACATGACCACTGGGAAGACCATAGCCTTGACTGTACAGACTTTTGTCAGTAGAGTGAGGTCTCTGCTTTTCAACACAATGTTTAGGCTTGTCATAGTTTTCCTGCCAAGAAGCAATCACCTGATTTCATGGCTGCAGTCACCATCCACAGTGATTTTAGAGTCCAAGAAGAGGAAATCTGTCACTGCCTCCACCTTTTTCTCTTCACTTTTCATGAAGTAATGGGGCCAGATGCCAAGATCTTAGTTGTTGTTCTATTTTTTAATACTTAGTTTTAAGCCAGCTTTTTCACTCTACTCCTTCACCCTCATCAAGAGGTTTTTTAGTTCCTCTTTGCTTTCTGCTATTAAAGTGGTATTATCTGCATATCTGAGGTTGCTGATGTTTCTCCTGCCTCTCTTACTACAGCCTGCAACTCATCTAGCCCCGTGTTTCTCAAGCTGTGCTCAGCATATAGGTTAAATGAGCAGGATGACAACAAAGAGTCCCGTCGAAGTCCTTTCTCAATCCTGAACTCATCAGTTGTTCCATACAGGGTTCTAACTGTTGCTTCTTAACCCACATACAGCTTTCTAAGGAGACATGTAAGATGGTTAGGTATTTCCATCTCTTTAAGAGCTTTCCAGTTTGTTATGATCCACACAGTCAAAGACTTTAATGTAGTCACTGAAAGAGAGGTAGATATTTTTCTAGAATTCCCTTGTTTACTCTATGATCTAGTGAATGTTGACAATTTGAGGTCTGGTTCCTCTGCCTTTTCTAAATCCAGATTGTATGTCTGGAAGTTCTTAGTTGACATAATGCTGATTTTTTTGTAAAATTTTATTTTCCTTTAAATTGAAGCATGTGTAAACATTAGGTCTAATCTCTCCACAGTTAGAGAAAACATAATTCCTGTTTAGCTGATTCAGTTCCTATTTAAACTGGAGTAATTATTATTAATAGCAATCCCTTATATTCTCAAAAGACTCACAATTGGGATGATAAATTACATATGTGTGTGTGTATGTAATTAGTCACTCTTTCTGTGACTAAGGACTTTCCATACTTCAGATGATTGTTGGTAATATATTATTGTGTGATGTTTAGGGAGAATCTTCCTGCAATGTGTGAGACACAGGTTCGGTCCCTGGGTTGGGAAGATCCCCTGGAGAATGGAATGGCTACTCACTCCAGTATTCTGGAAATCTAGGAAATGTCTAGGAAATCCCATGAACAGAGGAGCCTGGCAAGCTACCGTCCACGGGTTGCAAAGAGTCAGACACAACCAAGCCAATAACACTTTCACTTTCACACTGACAAACTTAGTAAGCCTAATTGTATCAAAAACTTCTTAAGGAGACAACTGAAGAATCCAACAGCACTTTGGCAATTGGCCTGAGTTAAGTACAACCTCAAATCTAATTCATGCTGTCATGAAGCTGCCAAAACAAGTTAATAACTTATCTTAAATTGCATAACTTGAAGTCTCATGTCCAGAACCAGGGAAGGTATTAGTATTTCTTTTCTGTGCTTTCAGACTGTATCTCAAGAGTCGTGTTTGTTTCTAAGCATATTTCTTGAGACGGATTAAAAAACTAAAGCATCTTCAGAAAACAGCCACAGGACAGACACACTTTAAAAGTTTTGACAAAAGTGGTATGGTTAAAAAACACTAACAAAAGATATCCAAAGGGAAAGAAAGCTGTCAATGTCTGCTAGACATCCTCAAATGCTTTGTGTTCCTGCTCAGTCTCTCAGTCATGTATGACTCTTTATGACTCCCATGGGCTATTGCCCTCAAAGCTCCTTTGTTCATGGGGTTACCCGAACAAGAATACTGGAATGGGTTGCCATTTCCTCCTCCAGGTGGAGCTTCCCAACCCAAGAATCGAACCCACATCTGCTGTTTCTCCTGCTTTGGCAGGCAGATTATTTACCACTGAGCTACCTGGGAAGCCACCTCAAATACTTTAACATATATCATATGGAAGAAAGTTGTCTTGTTCTGTAAATCTTTAGGCTATATACAAAGTTCAGCAGCAGTAGAAATCTGTTCAGTATGAGGGAAACTTTCTAATTAATAAAATCCTCTGGAGAAGGAAATGGCAACCCACTCCAGTACTCTTGCCTGGAGAAACCCATGGACGGAGGAGCCTGGTAGGCTACAGTCCACGGGGTCGCAAAGAGTCGGACACGACTGAGCGACTTCACTCACTCACTTCTGCAAAGAGATATCTTTGGAGATATTGATCAAGGTAGTCAGGGAAAAGCAAAGGGATATACTCATAAGGATATAAGAGGGTAAATTAATGCACCACATGGAAGTCAGGACGAAAAGATCCTAAACTCATTTAAATTTATATATTGTACTATCTTTCTGATGAAATAATGTGGACAATTCAGGAAAATCCTCTACCACGATTATAGTTACCATAACTCTGTCCATGTTTTGAAGGGTTTTGAATTGGTCACACTGTCCTTTCTTTATAATGAGTACAATAGTTTTGGGCAATTATTCTTTCCCCATGTACCAGATATAAATACTGTTGTCCAGATCTGGGGAGAGGATTAGAAATGAGCTGATCTTGCCAAACTCAAAGTATATATCACCAAAATCTCTGAGAATATGCCTAAGAAGCTATAGGAAATACATATTCTGGAATAATCTGTAATCTGAATCTGACGGCCTATTAGCATGCACTGGAAACCTTGGAAACATTCTTAAGTCCTTTTTGTCTTTGAAACCTAGAAACAAATAACCCTGTATCAAACACTATTATTAATATTACTTGTTGGAAAATGGCATTTGAATCTTTCAGGATACATATGACAAGAGCCTAACCAAAAAAGGGAAATTATGGCCTCAAAAAATTGAAAAGCTGGCGCTGATTCAAGTATTATTCAGAGAGTTGGCTGTCATCAGAGTCTTGTTTCTTTTTCCTCTCCTCTACTTTCTTCATTCTATTTGACTCCTTTCTCTAAATGGCTCTGTTCATGTAGCAGCAAGATGGCCACAATAGTCTTACATCTCAAGTTCACTGGGGGAAAAAAATGAGCATTTTCTTTTTATCAAAAGTTCAGAGAAATTCCAGGGAAAATTCTGATTGACTGACGCTGGGTTCTGTACCCAACCCCGGAGACTGGCATGAAGACATCAGTTTCATTCTGCAGAAATATTATGGCAGGATGACTGGGTAACTATGCCCCTCCTTGTTGTTTAGTTGCTAAGTCTTGTCCGACTCTTGGCTACTCCATGAACTGTAGCATGCCAGGCTTCCCTGTCCTTCACTATCTCCCAGAGTTTACTCAAACTCATGTCCCCTGAATCAGTGATGCTATCTAACCATCTTATCCTCTCCAGCTCCCTTGTCCTCCTGCTTTCAATCTTTCCCAGCATCAGGGTCTTTTCTAATAAATCAGCTCTTCACATTAGGTGGCCGAAATATTGGAGTCTCAGCTTCAGCGTTGGTCCTTCCAATGCATATTCAGGGTTAATTTCCTTTAGGATTGACTGGTTTGATCTCCTTGCAGTCCAAGAAACTCTCAAGAGTCTTCTCCAGCGCAATTCAAAACCATCAGTTCTTCAGTGCTCGTCATCTTTATGGTCCAACTCTCACATCCGTACAAGACTACTACTAGCTTTGATGATATGGACCTTAGTCTCAAAGTGATGTCTCTACTTTTTAATATGCTGTCTACTTTGGTCATAGCTTTTATGCCAAGGAGCAAGTGTCTTTTAATTTTGTGGCTGCAGTCAACATCTGCAGTGATTTTTGGAGCCCAAGAAAAAGAAATCTGTTGTTGTTTCCACTTTTTCCCTATTTGCCATGAAGTTATGGGACTGAATGCCTTCATCTTAGTTTTCTGAATGTTAAGTTTGAAGCCAGCTTTTCCATTCTCCTCTTTCACCCTCATCAAGAGGCTCTTTAGTTCCTCTTCACTGTCTGCCGTTAGAGTGCTATTGTCTGCATATCTGCATCCCCTAGAAAGGGTGATAAATGAAACCAAAGAATAGATATATTTTTTGTTCTCCAACAAAATGGCTATTTCTTGATAATATCTGATAGTAACTCTCCCTAGCTATGGTGAAATACTATAAATTTATAATCTCTGCTAGCAACTATCACAGTACATGAGGAAAATCCACACTCTGTGAATATAATCCATGGGGCTTCCATGGATTTGTATTATAAGAATGCAGTGATCCATTATGTATAACTCATCACTGAATCATACTACTTATGACCCTAACTTGGAAAGTTCCTGATAGGAGCATCCTGTTATCCTGTAGGAGTCTGGGCTCTCTTCCAACTGGTTCATTAACAAGGTTGAATTGTTGATTTAGATTACAATGTTTCTTCGATAAAAGACAACAAAAGAAGTTGACAGACAGTGAAAATATTAAGGTATGAATCACACATAATTGAGGTGAAAAGGACTTTTCTAACCCTTAAGTTTGAGGTTTAATTCCCTGGTAGAAAGCCAACAGGAGCTGAGTACATAATTCTTTATTATAAAATCCTCAAAAACTAAGGTCAGATTCAATTCAAATGAAATTATCACTTTTAAGAAGTTCAGTAGATTTGGTTTAATTCACTTTCTTGATAATCATAACATTTCTTGATTAATCATAACTGATTAATTCCCTTTCAGTTCCTTTTCTGGTTTCCCATGCCCACCACCTTTTTATAAATTCCTTTGATTGGGTTATTAAGTTAACAACTACTTCTTGCCCTGAACATCAGACTTTTAGAAGAACCTGGTTACCTTTTCCCTCCAACAACTTAATTGGAGACAAGGGAATTCTGAGCTACTCTCATTTCAGGGACATTTAAAACCCCAAAGAAAAAAAAATATTTTAATAGGCTAACTACCTGCTATCAAAGAGAAGTTAGACACCTCTGCCCCTCAGAAAAGAAATATCACAAGTGTGTTTAAACTTCCACACACACACTCCAAAACAGAGTAGTTTGTCATTAACAAACTGGAGAGCAAAAATTTGTCTTTATTCTGCAAAGGAATAAAGAAATGGAGAGAAAAAGAGAAAAGGAAAGAAATTATCAAAGTGAATTAATGGATATTTTCAAGATAAATGCTCAAAAATGGAATATTTGTCAATATGATTATCTTTAGCAGAAATCATTAGCAAGAGAATTTATACTGTTATATTTTTTTTTATAATCAGAAAGTCTTCCATTAGATTTTCATGGAATATCTTACCATAATCACCTAAATAGAAAGTAATAAATTATCTTACCAAATGACTTAATAAAAGCTTTGAAGCCCTTTGATATCATTAATGGATTTGCCAAATAATTACTCTTCCTAGATAACTGATCTTGTTGAAAATTGTTGGAGCTGCCAGGGGAAATGGTTTCCTGTATATGTGGAATGTCCTAATACTAATATCTTTCCCTGCTGCCACCTGCAGTTCCCAAGGGATCAGGCTTCCAAAGAGAATCCTTTTATATAGGTTGTGAGTGTCTTTTTTCCCGTAATTGTTTGGAGGGAGTCGAAGTCAAAGATGGGGAGTTTTTTTCCCATCAATCCATTTCCTGTGTTTAATCATTTGACACAGTTGACTCATGACTGTGTAATTATCTCTTGGCGTGTTTAACATTAATGTAAAATGGTACTGTATTTCCAAGCCAAATGGAATTTTTATGAGGCCATACAACCTTCTTGGCTTTACTTTTTGTTTAATGGTCATGCTGTAGCAAACAGCAATGTGCAATATGAACAGTTAAACTATTCACTTAATTATTGCATCTGGTTTACCATATCCTGCCCATCTAGTATGTTTTAATTGAAGGGCAGAAAAGATCTCTGGTTGATCATTGATGGTTTTAAATTGGCACATAATGATAATACTGGATTCTGGAGGGAGTTCTTCCTAAATCTCAGCATATGTCTTTATGTTAAACAATTAAACCACATCTGGAAAGAGAAAGCAGATCAGTACATTCCTCAGTGGACTCTATGGGAAAACTGACTGAGTGGGCTAAATACTTGTTACCAAAAGAGAGAGAGAGACTGAGAGAAAGATAACCTTGAGCTAGAGAAAATTTGCAGAATTTTTTTTAAAAAAGGAACAGGTGTTTGAAGGAAAATTCCCACAATGAAATAAATAGTTTCATATTGGCAAGGGCATTTAAGCAATAATGAGGAGATTTCATGCATTTTATGCAAGGGCACCAGGGGGAATTAGTAACAGAAGAATATAAAGATCTTATTTCAAGAAAGTATATTATTATTAGGATTTGCCAAGTCTCTTGTACAAGTTAGCTGGACAAGGACTTACTTAGCATTTAAAAGAGAATTCAGAGTATGTTCAGAAAGGGTTAATTTGCTGTTCACATTGCCTGAAGCAAATCAGACTGAAAGTTACACTTGGGCACATATTTCCAGGTGAGAGTTAAGAGGACTTTTCACAGATTCCTATCTCCTCCTTGGTAGACCAGGGCCAATGCTGCCAATCCCCAGCGCTACCACTCCTCTGGGATGCCAAAAAAGAAGTCTTCCCCACATAGGCTTTTATCACATTACTTCTCTGCTGAAATGCCATCAATGCCTTCCCACCTTTTGCCTTTAAGAAGAAATCCAAATTAACACATCTGACTGTCAAATTCTCCATACACTGTCCCTACACTGTTTTCCTCAGCTTATTTTTCAACAGCTCTCCATAGGAATCTTCTATTCTAGCCTATATGATCTACTCTTACTCCCCAAACATCTTTTGTACTTTTTGATTTTAGTGACAAAATTTCCCTTGCCTGGAATATCTTCTCTTAGCTCCTATTTCAAATCTCTTCCAATTTTGAGACCCAATACAAATGTCATCTCTCTAGCAAAAAGATTCCAACCTTTCCAGTTTAAGCAGTGCTCCCCACTTCCGGATTATCTCCAGAATATCCATGTTGATGCTATTTATTCACCATTTCTGAATTCAGTCTATTTTTTGTTTTCTATGCAGATGGCTTAAGTAAAAGTGACTGTAGACATCATTCATTCCAGAATCTTTTCTAGTATTTGGGCATACCCACTTTCCCAAAACTACTCTGTATTCTTTCACATAATAATTGCACATTTGAGTAAGTAGCAATTCCAAAAAAAATGTATTTACTTTTCAAGTTAAAGTTCTAAAATGAAAAATCAATGTGAACTATGTCCTATATTAGTTGGTTTGGGCTGCCATAACAAAATACCACCAACAAGGTGGCTTAAACAGCAGAAATTTATTTTCTCAAATTTTTGGAAGCTGAAAGTCCAAGTGTTAGATTCTCCTGAGGTCTCTCTCCTTGGCTTGCTGATGGCCACACCTTATCTGTGTCCTCAAATAATCTTTTCTGTTTTCATAACACATTTCTGGAGTCTCTTTTTGTGTCACAATTCCCTCTCCTTATAAGGACACTAGTCAGATTGAATTAGGGTCACCCTAATGGCCTCATTTTAACTTAACTGCTTCTTTAAACACTATGCCTCCAAATACAGACTCATTGTAAGATACAGAGGATTAGAGCTTCCACTTATAAATTTGGGAAGACACAATTTAGCTTAACGGACTTCCCTGGTAGCTCAGTAGTAAAGAACCCACCTGCCAGTGCAGGAGATGTATATTCGATCCCTGGGTCGGGAAGATCCCCTAGAGAAGGAAACAGCAACCCACTCCAGTATTCTTGCCTAGGAAGTCCCATGGACAGAGAAACGTCATGGGCTACAATCTATAAGGTTGCAAATAGGTAGAATATAACTTAGCAACTGAGCAAAAACAAATATATATATATATATGTATATAAAGACAAATATATATATTTTATAAAGTACATATATTGTATATATATACATATATAAGTATATATATAAAATACTCTCTGTGTTTATTCTTTTATGCCTTCTGCTACATTGCCAAATAGTTGCACTTGTCAGAAGTTACAAGTAGAAAGATTAAATTTAATGGGTTCCAACAATTGGAGAAGGGCATGACAACCCACTCCAGTATTTTTGCTTGGAGAATCCCATAGACAGAGGAGCCTCGTGGGCTACAGTCCGTGGGGTCGCAAAGAGTCAGACATGACTGAAACGACTTGAATTAAGTTAGATTTTGAGTTTTAAACCTAAATTTCTGGAATTTTCATTCTCTTTCCCTTTCTATTTACTGGATTTATTCCCATGTTTGCTCATACCTTCATTGCCATCATGTCTTTTCCTTCAATTCTCCAACATCAAATCTTGCTTTCAGAAAAGAACCAGTGAAAATTACCTGTGGTGTATTCATGTCGATGTATGGCAAAGCCAATAGAGTATTGTAAAGTAAAATAAAATAAAATTTAAAAAAAAAAACACCAAATTGCTTGGTAAAAACTAAAAAAAAAAAAAATAAAGAAAGAAAATTAGAATGTAAATAATCAATGCCAACTAAGGGTCTTCCAGATGCAATCAACAGTAATCCAAACTAAATTTTTTTCTGCGTCAAGAGGATTTTCAGGTTCACATAACTTAAAAATAAAAAGGATAATGGGACTTTAGGTTTGGCTCAATCCAGGAGTTCAAAGTAGCATCAGGACCAGGTTTCTTTCTTCCTGCAACTTTCTTCTTCTCAGTTGGCTCCATTCTCTAATATCAGTAATCTTGTACCAAAAGAAGTGGTTCTAGTATCTTAGCATATGTCCTTTCAAGTTCAAGTTTGTTTCCTGGTAGCTATTTCTAAGACTGGAGAGTTTTTCTTACTAGGACAACTCAGGATGTATCTACCAATCTCTATGGTGAAGGAGTGTTTTAACAGACAGATTTGCATCACATGTGCCACCCCTGGAGAGGAGCATGGAGCACCCTCCATCCCCATTGATGCACACAAACTAAGGAGTTTGTTTGCTTGTGGGAGAAGGAGTAATTCTCCAAAAGGAAATTAGAGTTTCGTTCTTTAAAAACATGAGATAGGGGACAGAAGCAGGCAGTCAAAGTCTAGCAAAATTTCACAGCAACATATAACTTCTTTCCACTACTTCTTTTGATAGTGGGGGTAAGATAGTAGCAGAGAAACAAGAACTCAATTAACCATAAAGTCAATGAATGTTTTTAAATAAAAATTCCTCCCTTGTATTCCTTAAATTGTACCACATAAGAGTCAGCCTTGTTTAACTGTCCCTGATTTGGTTCACATATAAGAACGAATTTATCCTCTGGTGCCCCAGTTTTCTCAATATGTCTCTAAAAGCCAGAGTCAGGATCAGGTCTGGAATTCAAGTTATTGAGGATTGCCTAATAAAAGGACAAAGCAATTTGAAAATGGGAAGCCACATTCAAACTCTTATTAATAATTGTGTCTCTGCTGAGCACATGTGGAGACAGATAATTAGATTCACATAAAGAGTGTTCTCTAATTGGATCCAGATGTGAAGAAGTCGACAGACATCCACTAAAGGGAAACTGTACAAAATAACCAAGAAACAAATGGAATTGCAATGCGGAAGTTTATGAATGATGGGCTGAATGACTAAAAGGCTTTCAGGCAGCTTTTAGTCACACACTTGAAGAAATTTATTGTTGCACTGAGCATTATTATAGAGCGGCATTGTCAAAAACCAATGGTGTTCCCTATAGAAAGAATACAATATGGGACACAGAGTCCTCAGGAAAGGCATTATAAAGATTGTAACTGTTCTAGAGATGCCACCCTTTTTATTCATCTGCTGTGTTTAATATTAATTCCACGTATTAGAAAATAAGTGCCATCATTTTTGCATCTCCAGTTTATGAGTGTGCTAAGTGAGGAGACTCTGTAAACACTGCTAAAAAACTAACGTGTCTCCACTTAATACAGGAGATGTAACTAGCTGTTTGTCCTACTTGACTTGAATCCAAATGGGTGTATTCAACCCACAAGTAACCATAACCAAGTGTTAGAAGGAGACAGCAGAGACAGCAGTTAGCATCAAAACTGCCACATATGGCATCAGGATCAGTAAATGCATATATATACACTCCTCCTCTCTGAGGTAAAAAGGAATTATGTAAGTCTTGTGGAGCATTTAAAATCTGAAATCTATCATTTCCATATCCATTTAATAGCCATTTTGTAAGTAGAAGAAAGTGAAAGTGAAGTCACTCAGTCGTTTCCGACTCTTTGCGACCCCATGGACTGTAGCCTACCAGCCTTCCCTGTCTATGGGATTTTTCAGGCAAGAATACTGGAGTGGGGTGCCATTTCCTTCTCCAAAAGTAGAAGAAAGAACACTCTAAATAGAGAAAACAGTGTATGCAAAGTCCCTGAGCCAGAAAAGACTCGTGAGTATGAGGAAGTGGGAACAAGCTAGGGTGGTTGGACTATATAGAGAAATAGAATGAGTGCCTGAAACCAGACAGAGTCATAATTATAAAATTATGTATATGGTTTTCTGGCTTGCCAAAGTGAACTATAGTATAATTTTCTAAGATAGAAATAACTGGGAAAGAGAGAAAGAACGGATTTTATAGTTAAAGGGGTTTGGGATGTGTCAGGTTTGAGATGTCTGTGAACCACCCAACTAAAGTGTTGAGTAGGATATAAAAGTCTGGAGATCAGGAGAAAAGCCCAGTTTAAAAACATAAATATATTTAAAAATCACCACTATAAAGAAGGCATTTAAATGCAGAGGAATTAATGTCATATATTGCGAGAGTGCGTAAACAGAGAATATAGTTCAGGATGTGGTGGAAATCACTAAAAAGGCTGTGAGTACCCTGTGGAGTGGGAAAAAGGGATGGCAACAGAAGACAAATGAAGCAAAAAATAAGTTGAGGGAGATGGGAAAATGTTGTCTTCATGATGATAAAGTTGAGGCCCTTTGGTTGTACCCATTGTACTCTGGATCTAGCAACATGGGAGTCATTGACAAGAACCGCTATGACAGAGCTGTAAGTCCACCTTTAGGGAGTCGGTGTGGAAAGTGTATGTGAAGGACAAGCACAGTGACACTCTAACGCACAAGATCCGTGATGGCTGGAACTTCGCATTTGGTGCTTTTTCAGTCTCCTACGTCTAAAATGTTACCTGGCATAGATAAAAGGTGCTGAATAAACAACTGTTAAATGTTGAAAGAAATGTAAGTTACACATTTAAATGTAAAATATTCTATTTAGCTGTGAAATTTTTCTAGGAAAGCTAACCTTATGTATTGGCATCAAGGCAGCTGATGGGTAAGTTCATCCAGTGTTGGAGTTTTGGCAGGAGAGCAAGAGGAAGAAGGTGAGGAGGCTATGGAGAGCATTTTCCGTGGGCAGTCATTGTGATGGAATCTGGAAGCAGTGTACAGCAAAGAGGAGACTGAGAAAAAAAAACAAAATGATGGGAAACTACAGATTAGACATCTCAATCCTGCCAAAGAATAGTGGCATTAGGCAAAGTTGAAAATGTGACAGGGAAAATGAAAAGTTCATCAGAGGTTGGGGTGTTTGAAATCAACATTTCAAAAGTGAATTGCTTTCAGATGTGGCCCACGCCAGCTACCCAGCTAGGGTGAGACCATGTGTGGACCGATCAAAGAACAGAGGGTATTAGGTAGATTATCTGTAGGGATGCTCAAGTCTCCAAGAGTAATCACAGGATCTGGAGAAGAGAGAAACATTTTGAGTCAGATAACACTACCATCACTTCCTGTCCAGGAAATATATGAGCATGAGAGACAAAGCTAGCCTTGCCCCCTAGAGACTACAGGAGAGTAGGGACCTTGATCGAGAGCAATCCAGTTCAGTTAGAGCTTCAGTTATAGCAAAGCAAAAAAACAAAGATAGTTCAAGGAAAAATCTGAGGATAGAGAAGAGTTGAAAAGAAAAAAACAGTCCAAAAAGAGAGTAGTAGGGTTTGGGAAGGAGGAGAGAGAAAGGTGATTGGATCAGAGCAGGAGAGGGGTGTGTTTTTGTTAATGACAGGTGATCAGGGAAGATAGACGCATAGCAGTGACTGCAAAAATAACGATGCAAGGCAATGTCCCAGCATCCATGAATGAAATTGTGAGCTGTGCCTCCTATCTTTTTTTTTTTTTTTTTTGCCTATGACACAGGTCAAATGCCCCATGAGGGCTGGCAGGTGCTTCTGAGGCAGCTGGTGATATGATATGATATGATATGATATGATGATATGTCACTTCAGTGCAACAGTTTTAAAGTATTCCTTGGAATAACATTTTGATAGCACTTTATGAAGTTGTGCTTTACAGTTTCTGTAAGGAATCCAGGAGGAAGGTTCTGGTTCAGAGCATCTTCTGAGTGCAAACAAGCTGCTAGTCAGGGCCGCTGTCATGTAACATCCAGACTGGAGAACGACCCACTTCTAAGCTTTTGTGTGGTTGTTGGGAGGTATCAATTCCTTGCTGATTCTTGGCCACATTCTCAGTTCTTCATCATCTACAGCCTGTCTGATTGTACTCCTGGACATTCTCTTTTTATATGAAATGCAATGAACTAAAGATCCAAGTATTAGTAATGTGTTCCTTTCATTGATCACAGAATTCCAACCTATAGATGTACACAGATTGTTTATCCATTCAATAATTGAAAAATATTTGGGTGCTTTCCATTTTTTGAAAATCATGGATAAAGCCCTTATCTAGGTTTCTGTGTGGATTTAAATTTCCATCTTACTTGGGTAAATATCTAGGGTTGGGCTTGATGGGCCATGTATATGTTTAACTTTGAAAAAGAAAATTTGCTATGCCCTTTGTCTAAGTGGCTGTACCATTCTGCATTCTCACTAACAAAATTCTAGAGTTCAAGTTGCTCCAGTTCTTTTCATTTTTTGTGTTTTATTAGTAGCATTAATAGTAACAGTACTTGTTACTGTTACTATTTTTACCATTCTAGTAGGTATGGAATGCTAAGTCATTATAATTTAATTTGTATTTCCTTAATGACTAAGGATATTTAGTACCGTTTCATGTGACCCCTTGGATTTTAAGCTCCTCTAGCACAGAGTTTACATGTTAATGCTAACCATTGAATTCTAAGCCCTTAATGCTCAGTATATATTGATTTTCAGTAAGTGCTTGTTAAACAAAAGAATCAGCTCAAAAGTTAGAGAACCCAGTCTTTATTTCAGATCTTGCTATCTAAGTCTCTATAGAAGTTGGAGAAAATAAAGAGACCGGAAATAGAATGTCTAAAGTATATTATTTTCTTGGGCTCAAA
>SJYV01051198.1:235699-246913 GCA_006410875.1 Neotragus pygmaeus
TGTGTGTGTGTGTGTGTGTGTGTGTGTATGTGCATGCAAATTATGTAGGCAGTTGCCTATAACTACTAAGTAGATTTTAATAAAACTGTATTATCTATAAAAAGTAAAACTTAGCATCAATGTGACCTTGTAGTTTTAATTTGTTCTTTAGGTTTAAAATAATATAAAATATATCACTTTGGATTTTAAAGCTATTATTCAATTATAGTAGAATACTTCACATACAAACAATTTTCACTTCCAGTGAAAAGTTTTGTAGTTCACATTTTATATTTTAAACGCAAATTTAAAATCCAAATGGTCACACAGGATGATAGAATTGAAGTAATTCAAGTTCTAGCTCTCTTTTTACAAACATTTCATTGACCATTTGTTTTAAATTCACTGTTTAAATCACAGGAACATGTAGTTCAGTAGGAGTTGAAGACACAAATAGTGCCTTAACATTAGAATCCTTAACTAACTTCTCAAAACAAACCCTTATAGCTGAGTACATATGTGTTGGAGAACCAACTGTATCACTGGAAGTTCTCCAACTTAACTTCCACATAGAAAACAGTTTTTATTAAAGTCCAAACTACAAAAATGTGCTAATTTGAAGCTTACATATATATTATTTAAGTTCATCATTGCAATTGTTTAGAACCTAAGCCAACATTTTTTTTTCCAGAGAGAAGTATTTTGTTAATGATTGTCTAGAATTTCCAGCATGTGGTCATAATGAAAACCATCTTACTTTCAATGAGTCTATTACTATTAAACTTCCCTCTGTTCTGTACCCAGGGCAGATCACTAACTGGTTGCAGGCTTGGGGTGCCACTCGCTGATGTTCAACACTGACTTATCAAAGATGTCTGCAATGGGATGATATCTCCTCTATGACATGGGACATTTAACTCTTCTACCATAAAGAATTGATTGTTTTGAATTGTGGTGCTGGAGAAGACTCTTAAGGGTCCCTTGGACAGCAAGAAAATCCCACCAGTCAAATCTATAGGAAATTGATGCTGAATATTCACTGGAAGGACTAACGCTGAAGCTCAAGCTCCAACACTTTGACCACCTGATGCAAAGAGCTGACTCTCATCCTCCTGATGTTGGGAAAGATGGAGGGCAGGAGAAGGGGATGACAGAGGATGAGATGGTTGGATGGCATCGCTGACTCGATGCACATGAGTTTGAGCAAACTCCAGCAGAGAGTGAAGGACCGGGAAGCCTGGTGTGCTGCAGTCCATGGAGTCACAGAATCAGACACGACCTAGTGACTAAACAACAACAATGACAAAATACAAGCAACCTCTGCATGGGAATCTTTCTTCATGGGGAAAATATCTTTTTTACTGACCCTATGGGGCATTTCTCTCAAGTGCCTATTTGAAACTACATGTCCTTAATCATCACTCCAAATAATAAAATGTGGAAACATGGCTGCTTTGGGGGTTTTAGCCATCTTAGTCCTATGTCCAAACTGCAACCAAGATAATATAGCTGTAGAACAGCATGAACAGAGTAATAAACATCAGATGACCTGGCTAGTCACATGCCATAAGAACAGCTTAAGAAATTGTCCATTCAGTGCAGGCTGGTAGAAGTCCAAGTCTTCCTATTGGAAGACTTTAAGACTTGCTTAAAGTCTTCTAACTCTAGACAAGAAAGTGAAGTCACTCAGTCGTGTCTGACTCTTTGCGACCCCAAGGACTGTAGCCTGCCAGGCTCCTCTGTCCATAGGATTCTCCAGGCAAGAATACTGGAGTGGGTTGCCATTTCCTTCTCCAGGGGATCTTCCCAACCCAGGGATCGAACACGGGGCTCCTGCACTGCAGGCAGATGCTTTATCCTTTGAGCCACCAGGGAAGCCCAAAGCTTATACCTTAATGTAGACCTGTCTGTTAGCTATTCTACGGAAAATCAACAGCACAATTAAAAATAGATTTGGAGGATATACAAAGTCCGTCACTGAAGTCAGCAAATAAACAGTTTTATTCCATAATCTGTAAAACACAGTCATGTGTTCATCATCAAGATCAACCTTGATGATGACTAGAAGGTGCTAAGACAAAACAGAGATGGTATAGAAAATTATAATACAACGTGAAAACCTATGATCAGGAAGCAGGAGATGGAAAATTAGCAGTAGTCAGTGAAAAACAAAATCCAACTAAGTTTGTTCAATACTATGTTTCTTACAGTTAGCATTCACATACCACACAGGAGTTGACTTTTGTTTTATTACATAAGAAAAGCACAGTTTTGTACCTAACTTTGTCTACAAAATTCTCCTATATAATATCCTACCTACAAAACATACACACAGACAATGGCAGCAACAGTAAAAACCACAGCATGGGTTAAAATGTACTTCATTCTGACAAAAATGCTTTGTAGTATAATCTGGTGATATATGTTATAATAATTTGATTTTAAATTAAGCTAACTATTAGGACTTTCTGAATGGTTCTTAGTTAAATCCCATAGTGATTCTTTATTCTAGACCTGGATTTTTATTTCGTTTCCATAGACTGCTATGTTATAAGAATAAATGCCTCTCCATAAATGCCTCTCTGAATGGTGTCTTCATCTTCCCCTGGCACTATAAAATCTGAAACCTCTGGAGGACATTGCTACCTCAGCAATGTTTTCAAGGTGGCCATTTTTCCGCCTCCAGCCCACTTACCACTAAACCTGAAAATGGCATATATACTGCGTGCGCTTCATTGCTTTTCGCAGTCGTTATTTCCTCCGTATCCCTAAGAGGGCCCTGTTCCTTTGAAGCACTCGCGACTGGACTCTACCCCCTGCAACGCTGTGTCACTTAACATCCTCCTGTACGCAGTCTTCTGATCTGAAAGTCTTCTGGTCACTTTCTCCTTCAGTGACTATTTGACTGCCTGGTTTACTGCTCATCTCTCTACCACTTCTCTTGTCATCCTTCTCTAAAAACCTCTAACTCAATGGAAATTCAATTCTTAGAAATTCACTTCCTTGATATATTTAGTTATAATTATCTTGTCTCCTTATATCAGGTCTCCCACTGCATGTTTACAGCATCAGTAAGTACATCACCTCAAAGATGTCAACTATATGGTCATGCAATTTTTGACACTTCCCAGCAAGGAACTCAAAAGTATTATCATTTTCACTATATTATACTGTCATATCTGTACTTCTTTTTGCACACAACTTGCATCTCATTCTGTGGACCATTCTTATAACTTTGTATAACCTGGGATCCCCTATCTGTCTTCTGCTGTAATTACTTAGCAAAACCATATGTATGACTAAATAGGAAAACTATCTCCCTTTATTCAGCATACAGCATACAGAGTAACTTTATATCAATATAAATTGGGGTCCACACACCTCCAGACTTAAGCACTGCTTAACAATCCAACTGCAATATCCTAGCCATTCTATTCTCCTACTCTCTAAGACAACTACTTTACACTTTGTCTTGTAACATCAAAACACTAGCATGTTCTGCCCCTTTATTGTTCTCAGCTATTGATCATTTTTTTGTCAGTTCAAGAAGCAACAAGAAGAAAATGTCCTTCTGTAACTAAACTTGTTGATTCTCTTGCATCTTTGCTTATACACCCTTTTTTTTTCTTCATGTCTCATGCATTAATTATTGTCTACACTTCTTTTAAAGACAAACCCCTGCATATTTATATTGGGTTTTATCCCCCACCAACTCAATGATTTCATTCCTATGGGTTTTGCTTCTTTCTCCTGCATTATTTTCATCAACTAAAAGTATGCATAACTATCATTAAAAATAAGTAAGAACTGCTCTCTTAATCAGACATCTCTAGTTACTGCTCCATTTGTCTGATGCCCTTTAAAGAAAATTATTTGAAAATGTAACTATACTAGCTGTTTCACAGCCTCTTATCTTCTCCTGAACAAACACCAATCAAGCTGCTATCTCTATCATTCCATTGTCTTATGTTGGTCACTAATGACTCCATGCGGTCAGTTCAATGGTCAGTACACCACTGTAATCCTGCTTGACTTCTCAGGAGAATTTGGCACAGGTGAGCACTCTTTTTCATGAAAACCTTTCTTTACTGAACCTCTTTACATCCCACTTTTGGATTTTCTCCTGTCTCCGTTAATTCTCCTTTCAATCTCCCTTGCTAAACCCTCCTCCTCTTCACAACTTCCAAATGTTAGAGGGCCCCAAGAATCAGTCTTCTGTTCTCTTTTCTTCCCTATCTAGTTTTATTTTCTAAATGATCCTATCTAATCACACAACTTTCAGTATCACCTAATAGTATTTACTTTATATCTTTAGCCCAAACTCTCTACTACTGAGCATTCAACTGATAATATAATTGTGTATATAATATTTTCACTTGGCTATCAAATAAGCATCTCAAATTAGTTGTTGTTCAATCACTCAGTCATATCTGACTCTTTGTGATCCCCACATTTGGCAGCATACCAGGCTTCCCTGTCCTTCACTATCTCCTGGAATTTGCTCAAACTCTATGTCCATTGAGTCAGTGATGACATCCAACAATCTCATCCTCTGTCATCCCCTTCTCCTTCTGCCTTCAATCTTTCACAGCATCAGCATCTTTTCCAATGAGTTGGCTCTTTGCATCAGGTGGCTGAAGTATTGGAGCTTAAGCATTAGTCCTTGCAGTGAATATTCAGGGTTGATTTCATTTAAGATTGAATGACTTGATCTCCTTGCAGTCCAAGGAAATTTTAAGAATCTTCTCCAACACCATAGATCAAAAACATCAGTTCTTCAGTGCTCAGCCTTATTTATGGTCCAAATTTCTCATCCATACACGACTACTGGAAAAAATCAGCTTTGACTATATGGACCTTTGTCAGCAAAGTAATGTCTCTGCTTTTTAATACACTGTCTAGCATCTCAAATACAATGCTATATATATTCTGCTCCTCCAATAGTTTTCTCATCTTGGTAATAGATAAATTTTTCAACCACTTATACAGCTGTTCTTGGAGCCTCACATATAAGCCAGCAGCATAGTCAGTCAGTTGAACATCAAATGTACCTCAAGTCCAACAACTTCTTATTTTGAACCATCATTATTCCTGCAGAGAATACCACTACAAGGACATTCTACCTGGTTTGGACTTCTGACATTGATAGCTCCTTCTATGCAGATAAGTCAGAGCTGTCCTTTAAAAATATGTCAGATCACATTACTTTCGTATTTAAAACCCAAAGATGATGCTGTGAAAGTGCTGCACTTAATATGCCAGCAAATTTGGAAAAGTCAGCAGTGGCCACAGGACTGGAAAAGGTCAGTTTTTATTCCAATCCCAAAGAAAAGCAATGCCAAAAAATGCTCAAACTACCACACAATAGCACTCATCTCACATGCTAATAAATTAATGCTCAAAATTCTCCAAGCCAGGCTTCAGCAATACGTGAACCGTGAACTTCCTGATGTTCAAGCTGGTTTTATAAAAGGCAGAGGAACCAGAGATCAAATTGCCAACATCTGCTGGATCACCAAAAAAGCAAGAGAGTTCCAGAAAAATATCTATTTCTGCTTTATTGACTATGCCAAAGCCTTTGAATGTGTGGATCACAATAAACTGTGGAAAATTCTGAAAGNTGAGAGTCCCTTGGACTGCAAGGAGATCCAACCAGTCCATTCTGAAGGAGATCAGCCCTGGGATTTCTTTGGAAGGACTGATGCTAAAGCTGAAACTCCAGTACTTTGGCCACCTCATGCAAAGAGTTGACTCACTGGAAAAGACTGATGCTGGGAGGGATTGGGGGCAGGAGGAGAAGGGGACAACAGAGGATGAGATGGCTGGATGGCATCACTGGCTTGATGGATGTGAGTCTGAGTGAATTCCAGGAGTTGGTGATAGACAGGGAGGCCTAGTGTACTGCGACACAAAGAGTCGGACATGACTGAGCAACTGAACTAAACTGAAATGAACTGAGTGGCTTTTCACCCCACTGACAAGAAAACTTAAATTTTTTACTAGGATCTCCTACATGGCCTACCTCTGGCTCCTGTTTTCATATCAAGTGCTTTCACTGACCTCTTGCACATGTAACGCCATGGCATCCTAGCGCTTTCTCAAGTAGGCTGAGACTGTGTCTGCCTTACACGTTTGCCTTTGCTATTCTACCTACTTGGGATGTTCTTTTACTTAATCTTTGCATGGCTTGCCTCTGTGTCCAGTTTAAGTCTCTGCCCAAATGTCAGCTCATCAGTCAAATCTTTACTAAGTATTATATTTGAAATAATGGATCCTCACATGGCTTTTCTCTTCTTATAGCATTTATCACCAACCGTAATTTTTATATATATTAAGTATTATGATCCCAGGATACTCTTATGAAGATGGACATTTGAATCTAAAGCTCATGTGAGAACTTATTCAGTTATCCTTATCCAATTAGCTATGGCCTAATAAGACAGACTGTAAGAAATGAAGAACTAGTGTTAAACCCCAAACCCTAAAACTAGAAGAGGGAAGTGTGGGGGTATAAATCCAGTTGTTAAAGAGTCACATGCAGCAGCAACAATGGGGCATTGAACATTTGGGCAGAAAAGAGTTATCAAGCATTCTAAAATGTCTAAACACCAATAAATAATCAAAGTTGTTGTGTATGTCCAATGATTAGACTGCTGTCTTAACTCTCTTCAACTTGGGTCTGTTTACCTGCTTTATATCCTATTCGCATTTCCTATTCCCTATTTCCAGTACTACTCCTACTTTTTGGCTGCAGCTTAATATTTGTCTTTGGGTTTCACCCACCCAAAGCCAGAAGACGAATCAGGTTAATGGATAAAGTTTCTATGAACAACCATGTACAGCTAAGTTAAGGAGTAATGAATTTTCCACTATCTTTCCAATTGTTTCTATCATCATACTAGCATAGTCTTAAAAATATCTTTCATACCCTCATATCATGAATCATTTTATTGTCAATTGTTTATGTTTCCATCTTCTCCATTAATTTATAAAGCAACATTAATAATCTCCCAAAGCTTGTCACTGTGGCTGGTATATTCATCTGACTTTTTTAAAAATTTAATACTATCCCAGATATCCTGACTATGTGATTACCAATCCTTCCAGGGCTTCCTGGTAGATCTTTATGGGGGAAAATGTACATATGATTAATATTAGGTTTTGCCAACTGCATCAGATAGATTTCAGTCAGGTTTCACTGTACCGATTATCTTAATAGAGAGAGTTTGATGTAAATCTGTTAATCAGGTATCAGAGAACTGAAAAGGTAAACCAGAACACCAGGTACCACAGAGATGTGAATAACAGGCAGCAACTAGCACTCCCAGGACTGGAAAATAAAAGGAATAGATTCAAATCATTAAAACGTAGAATCTTAGATGAGAGGGCAAACAGAGACGGGATTCAGTAGTCTGAGGAGAGACACTGGTGCTAGGAGATGAGGCTTCTGTGAGTACTGGAAAAATTGAAAAGCAGAATCATGAGGCTACTGACTGCTGCCAACTTCAAGAAGCTGGGCTCATCCTTTAAAAAAAAAACTTTTTAAATTTTATATTGGAATGTAGCTAATTACAATGTTGTGATAGTTTCGGGGGACAGCAAAAAGACTCAGCCATACGTATACATATATCCATTTTCCCTGACATTCCACTCCCATCCAAGCTGCCACATAACATTGAACAGAATTCAATATGCTATACAGTAGGTTCTTGTTCAAAAAGCTAAGATCATGGCATCTGGTCCCATCACTTCATGGCAAATAGGTGGGGAAACAATGGAAACAGTGACAAACTTTATTTTCTTGGGCTCCAAAAACACTGCAGATGGTGACTGCAGCCATGAAATTAAAAGACACTAGCTCCTTGGAAAAAAAGCCATGACCAACCTAGACATCACATTTAAAAGCAGAGACATTACTTTGCCGATAAATATCCATCTAGTCAAAGCTNAAACTTTATTTTCTTGGGCTCCAAAAACACTGCAGATGGTGACTGCAGCCATGAAATTAAAAGACACTAGCTCCTTGGAAAAAAAGCCATGACCAACCTAGACATCACATTTAAAAGCAGAGACATTACTTTGCCGATAAATATCCATCTAGTCAAAGCTATGGTTTTTCCAGGAGTCATGTATGGATGTGAAAGGTGGACCATAAAGAAATCTGAGCACTGAAGAACTGATGCTTTTGAATTGTGGTGTTGGAGAAGATTCTTGGACTGCAACAATATTAAACCAGTCAATCCTAAAATAAATGAGTCCTGAATATTTATTGGAAGGACTGATGTTGAAGATGAAGCTCCAATACTTTGGGCACCTGATGCGAAGAACTGACTCATTGGAAAAGACTCTGATACTGGGAAAGATTAAAGGCAGGAGGAAAAGGGGAAGACAGAGGATGAGATGGTTAGATTGTATCACCGACTCAATGGACATGAGTTTGAGCAAGCTCTGGGAGTTGATAATGGACAGGGAAGCCTGGCGTGCTGCAATCCATGGGGTTGCAAAGAGTAGGACACAACTGAGGGACTGAATTGAGCTGAGGTCCTTGTTGGATATCCATTTTAACTATAGAAGTGTGTATATGTCCATTCCAAACTCCCTAACTGTCCCTTCACTCCATCCTTCCTCCTGCAACCACAAGTCTATCTTCTAAGTCTGTGAGTCTGTTCTTGTTTTGTAAATAAGTTCATTTGTATCATTTCTTTTTAGATTCTGCATATAAGGGCTGTCATACAATATTATTCCTTCTCTGTTGACTTAATTCAGTGTGAAAATCTCTAGATCCATCCTTGTTCCTACAAATGGCATTATTTTATTCTTTGCAATGGCTGAATATTATACTGTATATATGTACCACATTTCTTTATTCATTCCTCTGCCACTGAACATTTAGTTTGCTTCCATGTGTTGGCTATTGTAAACGGTGCTGCAGTAAACAATGGAATGCATGTATCTTTTTGGACCATGTTTTCCTCGAGATACATGCCAAGGAATGGGATTGCAACGTCATGTGGTAGCTCTATTTTTAATTTTTTAATGACTCTCCATACTGTTCTCTATAGTGGACAAGAACAGGAACCAACAGAAAGGAGCAAATCCCTTCTCTTTACTCCAGCCTTCCAGGGTCCATTTAGGAATTTATTATATTTATGTAATTATTTATTATGTGTCTTCCTCATAAGCCTTTAGGTTGTATTACTCTTTAGTTAGCCATTAAATCTTTAAGTCTGGCACACAATAAAGATGAATTTACAAATAAACTAATAACATCCTTTCATTTAATCAACCTTCTAGGAGTTGGGAAATTGATTGGACAATAAGAAAAGATTTCACTGGAAGAGGTAAAAGTTTTAGGACAAATGTCTTCTCAATGATCTTCACAATGAAGCGTTAATAATTATGAGCTGATGGGATGACCCTGAGGGATGGGATAGGGAGGGAGGTGGAAGGGGGTTCAGGATGGAGAACACATATACATCCATGGCTTATTCATGTCAATGTATGGCAAAAAACCACTACAAATTCTAATTAAAATAAATAAATTTTTAAAAAAAATAATAATAATTATGAGCTGGTAAATACTGCAATAATTTTATTATGGTAGATGGGTAGGTTCCTTTTTAACCTAAAAGCAAGATTGTTTCCATATTCTCTCAGCTTTGTTTGAAGTTCTCTGGTGAGCACAAAACTAGACTTTTTAAAAATTCCATGAGATCAAAGCATATTGTTGTGTGCATAATATACTTTGAATACTCCTTTTAAGATTTATAAATTTTGTGAGTGAGTTTGCTTTCAGGTAATGTTCCCCCATTGTTAATCACAGTCCAGGAGAACACAGGTTACACCTCCTGGCTTATTTCTAATACCCCTATGTTAAAATTTCATCAGAGCCTTCTAACTCTGCCTGTCAAAGGAACTCTTTACTTTTTAACTCATCGCACAATCACATCTATATCTTAATTGATAACATTCTGAAATCAGATTGGATCCAAAGACAACAGCATTTCCTCCTTCTTTCACTGAACTTTACTTCATATGAAAGGATACGTTGGTCCCAAAGACAGGACCAAGGACAGAATCAAAGGATGCCAGTTAGTGAATCATTTCCACGGGAAGAAGGAGCTTAACATATGTGCACATTGTGTCTTATTATCTATCACCTCCCTTTAAGCCTAATTATACAAAAGAAAAAGGAAATGTTTGAGGCCAAGTAACACAATGCAACTGGAAAATGTCTGACTCAGCTAACATCTAAATATATAACACAGGAGGATATTGATAAGGTTCAAAATAATGTAAGGAAAAGATGATTTAAAAATACATGACACACTTTGAAAAACACTGCTGGTCAGATTTCCAAATAACCCACATTACTTCTACTTCTCTGTTTTCCTCAAATGCCAGTTTCCTTGAATAAGTGGATTCCACATGATAAGCTTTAAAAAAAGACATGATATGTACAGGAGCATTAAACATAATTTGAAATTTAAATTGTGTTCCAAAGAAATTGTAGTGCATTAGATTGTGTTCAACATTTACTGCTGTTATTTAGTCTATCTACATATAGCAATAAAAGACAGTTAAACCATTAAATTGCATGACTTTCTCAAAATTGCTCTTCAATTATGGTAAAATTAAGCTTTTGTGTACTATTTATAAACATGGATAAGTAGCCAATACATTGCAGATACCATTATACTATAACCAAGTTTAATTTTCAATAGTTTCCTCAGGGCTTTCATCATTTACTGATGTTGGCCAATACATTTGTGTATTTATGTGCATGTCTGCAAGCTATGTCAAAATTATCTTTAAAGAGAGAAACTATATAGCTCCTTGAAAAATACAAGGTGTAGAATAACACAACAGCTGTGCAAAATACAAATCAGTTTTAAGGAAAACGAAAGTTGAAATTAACCACAAGGAAAATATAGAAGAGAATTTTCAGCAAACACTATTGGTTTTCCCTAGATAAGTGTGTTTTTGTTTTTAGATTACAAAATTTATAACTCATGAAAGATCTTAATTCTCAATGATTTTTCAAAATATTTGGATCATGTTTAAACCTCAAAAAACCTGAAATCCTTGTTCTAGGACAATGTTGTGTGATGAGAAGACAGAATTTTACGTAATTGCTCCAAGATTACTTCTTGGCTGGTATGTCTGCCTGGTTATGCTATATGCATCCACTAGGATAAACAGTAATCTCTACTCTGCTCAGGCTACAATTTCATT
>SJYV01051198.1:247002-310691 GCA_006410875.1 Neotragus pygmaeus
TCAATGATCTTCACAATGAAGCGTTAATAATTATGAGCTGATGGGATGACCCTGAGGGATGGGATAGGGAGGGAGGTGGAAGGGGGTTCAGGATGGAGAACACATATACATCCATGGCTTATTCATGTCAATGTATGGCAAAAAACCACTACAAATTCTAATTAAAATAAATAAATTTTTAAAAAAAATAATAATAATTATGAGCTGGTAAATACTGCAATAATTTTATTATGGTAGATGGGTAGGTTCCTTTTTAACCTAAAAGCAAGATTGTTTCCATATTCTCTCAGCTTTGTTTGAAGTTCTCTGGTGAGCACAAAACTAGACTTTTTAAAAATTCCATGAGATCAAAGCATATTGTTGTGTGCATAATATACTTTGAATACTCCCTTTTAAGATTTATAAATTTTGTGAGTGAGTTTGCTTTCAGGTAATGTTCCCCCATTGTTAATCACAGTCCAGGAGAACACAGGTTACACCTCCTGGCTTATTTCTAATACCCCTATGTTAAAATTTCATCAGAGCCTTCTAACTCTGCCTGTCAAAGGAACTCTTTACTTTTTAACTCATCGCACAATCACATCTATATCTTAATTGATAACATTCTGAAATCAGATTGGATCCAAAGACAACAGCATTTCCTCCTTCTTTCACTGAACTTTACTACATATGAAAGGATACGTTGGTCCCAAAGACAGGACCAAGGACAGAATCAAAGGATGCCAGTTAGTGAATCATTTCCACGGGAAGAAGGAGCTTAACATATGTGCACATTGTGTCTTATTATCTATCACCTCCCTTTAAGCCTAATTATACAAAAGAAAAAGGAAATGTTTGAGGCCAAGTAACACAATGCAACTGGAAAATGTCTGACTCAGCTAACATCTAAATATATAACACAGGAGGATATTGATAAGGTTAAAATAATGTAAGGAAAAGATGATTTAAAAATACATGACACACTTTGAAAAACACTGCTGGTCAGATTTCCAAATAACCCACATTACTTCTACTTCTCTGTTTTCCTCAAATGCCAGTTTCCTTGAATAAGTGGATTCCACATGATAAGCTTTAAAAAAAGACATGATATGTACAGGAGCATTAAACATAATTTGAAATTTAAATTGTGTTCCAAAGAAATTGTAGTGCATTAGATTGTGTTCAACATTTACTGCTGTTATTTAGTCTATCTACATATAGCAATAAAAGACAGTTAAACCATTAAATTGCATGACTTTCTCAAAATTGCTCTTCAATTATGGTAAAATTAAGCTTTTGTGTACTATTTATAAACATGGATAAGTAGCCAATACATTGCAGATACCATTATACTATAACCAAGTTTAATTTTCAATAGTTTCCTCAGGGCTTTCATCATTTACTGATGTTGGCCAATACATTTGTGTATTTATGTGCATGTCTGCAAGCTATGTCAAAATTATCTTTAAAGAGAGAAACTATATAGCTCCTTGAAAAATACAAGGTGTAGAATAACACAACAGCTGTGCAAAATACAAATCAGTTTTAAGGAAAACGAAAGTTGAAATTAACCACAAGGAAAATATAGAAGAGAATTTTCAGCAAACACTATTGGTTTTCCCTAGATAAGTGTGTTTTTGTTTTTAGATTACAAAATTTATAACTCATGAAAGATCTTAATTCTCAATGATTTTTCAAAATATTTGGATCATGTTTAAACCTCAAAAAACCTGAAATCCTTGTTCTAGGACAATGTTGTGTGATGAGAAGACAGAATTTTACGTAATTGCTCCAAGATTACTTCTTGGCTGGTATGTCTGCCTGGTTATGCTATATGCATCCACTAGGATAAACAGTAATCTCTACTCTGCTCAGGCTACAATTTCATTGGAGTAACTTCTGTTAAGGCCAAATGACTTTCTTGATGAGTTAAAAAGTCCAGAAAGTAAAGAAGGATCAATAAGGATGAAATCAACTTGCAACTTGTAATATTTACTAAGATGGGTAAAACAAAGAGAAAACCAATAATGCGAATCATGCAAAATTTGTAAGGTTACTTATTTCAGTTTTTTGATTTAGCTACTTCACTTCAACATCTACGCAGCACACAGTAGAGTATTGGCAACATTCTGGTGAAACTGTAAAGAGCGTGTTGTTTGTTGGAAGAACTCAGGCCAAAAAGAGTGCCACGTGTTCAGTCAGGAATCTTGAGGTAATCCTGGCTAAAGCAAGTTTGTGGCTTTAGTGTAGACAAAAAGATGATTGACTGGGGTCTGTGATTATTACCAGTGAGACACAAGTGCATTTTAATTTATGGTTCTCATCTGTGGGATTTGAACCAAGAGCTCTGGCCCATGTGGAGATGTACATCTGGTCTGTGCAACAAAGAGCTGTTCATTCCTCCCATGGAGAGGCTGGCACAGGGGAGAGGAGACCCTCCACTGAAGCTTTGGACACTGCCATCAACACCTGCTTCCAGTTGAAATCTGCTGAACCGATTTCTGTTTGCAAAAGTAACTGAGAAAGTGAAGACGTTCTGCAGCAGATTAAGAAACAGAACCTCCCTGTCCTGCCCGAGGGGAAGTCGTGTACTGGGCCTTATGAAAATGCCATTTCAAGGGAGGAATAGCCATCTGCTGCTGTAGCAGTCAGGCTTTCTGTTGTTCATGGCCGACTCTACAGTCCCATGAAGGGCTGCCCACCATGCTTCCCTGTCCTTCACTATCTCCCGAAGTTTGCTCAAGCTCACACCCATTGAGTTGGTAATGTCGTCCAACCATCTCTCCTGTGTCACCACTTTCTCCTCCTGTCTTCAATCTTTCCCAGCATCAGCATCTTTTCCAGTGAGTGGGCTGTTCGCAGCAGGTGCTTGCCGTGGCATCTGCTGCAGTGGCAGTCAAAATTTGATGCTTGCAGCCAAAATTCCATCAGTGCCGCAACTCGCAGTCTGTCCCCTGACCATGCGGGGGACTTGATCTTTCTGAAGGGATGGCCCCCTAGAGGAGCAGTCCAGTTGGCCTATAGCTCATCTGACTCCTTTCATTGGATTTTCCAGGTGAGAATACTGGAGTGGGTTGCCATTTCCTTCTCCAGGGGATCTTCCTGACCCAGGGATCAAAATTAGGTCTCCTGCACTGCAGGCAGACTCTTTTATTATCTGAGCCACCAGGGAAGCCCACAAGGAAGCCAAGTTATGGCAAAATAAAGGAAATCCAGCGCCACCGACTCTCATTGGCCCTCAGTCACAGCACCAATCTTAATGGGAGAGCAGAGCTGTCCTAACTGATGCTGAAACACACTCAGCATTTTCTTAATTGAAGAATAATTGCTTTGCAATATTGTGTTGGTTTCTGCCACACATCAATGTGAATTAGCCATAGGTATGCATATGTCCAGGAACGTTCAAGAGCAAAGTACAGACTTTTAACAAAAATGACAAAATGTCCAGATAGGCAATTTGATTGCCTCATGCCAATCTCATCAGGCTCCCTTCTCTTCTGACTTTAGATACCAGATAAAGATCTTTGTTTCTCCCTCCTCCTTGTCTGATTTGGGGGAAGATTTCTCCACTTCTGGCCCTCCCTTATTTTGACTGACAATCCAAATTGTGTCTGCATGCAAATCAGTTCTACAATAGTTTTTGGATTAACTAAAAACTGCCATTTTATGCAACTATTGACAGTTACTGTTCTAACCATGATGAAAACCACCCATTTAGAATAAGAGGTAATCTCGATGGTAGTTTTGTACCAACTGATTTTTAATGCTTTCTTTTAGATGGATGAACTGGATTTATCTTGCAATTTGAGAGCAAGTATGCAAAATGCAGCAGTTACCAAACTTCACTGCATGTTCGATGCATAGGAGATCTTTGAAAAATAACTGATGTCTGGCTCCATACTTGAACATTTGGATTTAATTGATGTGGGCTGTGATCTGGATATTGGGATTTGCGAAAATTCCCTAAGTAATTTTAATATGAGAGTGGACTTCCCAGGTGATGCTAGTGGTAAAGAATCTGCCTGCCAACACAGGAGACACAAGAAACATGGGTTCAATCTCTGGGTCAGGAAGATTCCCTAAAATAAGAAATGTCAGCCCACTCCAGTAGGCTTGCCTGGAAAATCCCATGGACAGAGGAGACTGGCAGGCTACAATCCATGGGGTGGCAGAGGTTGGACATGACTGAGTGACTTAGCACACACACACAAGTGTGGGAGCAACCATCACAGAGACGAAACAATGAATTCTACAGCTCCCCAGTTTAAAACTCAGCTTCTCCATTTGCCTACTGCATGATTTTGGAAATATTACATCCCTGACCAACAGCAGTAACTTCGGTTATTGTGAGGTTTTAATGTAAAAACAAAGAAAAGTGCCTAGTACATAGTCAATGCTTAATAAATGTTAGTTAAGTGAATCACTTATGAAAATCATGCTTGAGTTTCAGCCCAAATAAGCCTATCTGTATGATGTATTTATGAATGTCTTAGACTAATTTTGTTCATTCAAAATGTATTTACTAAAAAATATTGCATTTATTTTCTATGGCTGCCATAACAAATAACCAAGAGTTTAGTGATTTCAGACAACACAAATATATTGTCTTAGAGTTTTGTAGGTCAGAAGTCCAACACAAATCTCACTGGGCTAAAACCAAAATGTTGGCAGGGCTATGTTTCCTTCTGGAGGCCCTAGAGGAGAATCTGTTTCCTCACTTTTTTCAGCTTGTTATGAGGTCTCTCACTCTCCGTGGCTCCTGACTCCCCTCTCCTCTGTCTTCAGGGCCAGTGATGTTGTATCTCTTTGACCCTTTTTCATAGTCACGTCTCCTGTGACTAACCCCATCTGGAAATGGTTCTCTGATTTTGAAGATTCGTATGATTGGATCGGGTCCCCCTGGAAATATATAGGCTAACCTCCTTGTCAAGATCTGTAGTCTCAGCCACATCTCTTCAGTTCTTTGTGCAGTGTAAGCTAAAAGATTCAGAGGCTCCAGGAATTAGGGTGTGGGCATCTTTGGGGAACCATCATTCCATCATTCTTACTATCACAGAATTACTGTGGCCCTGTATCATGTTCTCTTTATGTGTTCTCTTGGATAAATAAAATCCCTCCATTCCTTGAAATTTAAAGAAAACTGCTTGTTTTGAACTTCCGTTCAAGTCTTACAGAGATTATTATAAAATGTTAATCAATCATGTCCATCCATGTCATCCAATAATTGACAAATGTAGTAAGCAGTTAACCAAATCAATCCCAATAATGATTCTCTGCTAACTTTTTAAACTTTCTGTCTGTTGTTTCTTCTTAAGATTTAGCCACAAATCTTTTACCCAATTTCCCTCAGAACTTTAGTAGGTTTTTAAAAAGTTGTTAGTGCCCTTTCCCATTATAATAGCACTTTACCTCTGTAGATTCCACACACCACACAAACCCCTTCTCCAGCCAAAAAGCTACTGGAGCAAAAATAAGTAACGAGAACCTACCAGAGCTGGTCATGTTTCTTGACATTATTCACACCTCCCTGGATAATCCATCATTTTTCTCTGCAGCACCAATTGACCCTGAAAATCCTGGGCAAGTTCCCAGAAACCTGTGAGCTGGCCCCACACATTTTACCCCAGGGAGTTACTGCTACAACCTGGAAAGATTTGTCTGAACAAATGTCCTCCTTCCAGGCAAAGCCTCACCTTGAAAATGCACACACTGAGATTTCAACTCAGCATTACCGCCTGCACTTGCAGCTCAGAAAGACTAGCTCGACCACACCATCAAGTTCAAGGGAGCCACGCACTTACATTCCAGCCTTTCTTTATCTAAGGCAGCTGTGACTCATTAGAATGGCTCCCATTCTCCTTTCTCCTCCCTCACCCCCTTGTTTCTCTCCTCTTCTGTCTATAAAGTGATTGATAACAGTCCATCTTTGCCCCATTCCTGGAGGTAAAGACAAGGGAGTCAAAGCCCATATAGTCTTATCATGATGGAGGGCACACAGGTAGATAAGGTGAAGTAGGTACAGCAGGGCCAGATAATGGAAGGCTCTGGATGCTGCACTGAGGGATTTGGGCTTGATTCATTAAATGATAGGGAAGCATCCTGAGCTCCTGATTAAAAGAGTGACATGAAGATAGTGGTATTTCAAAACAACAGTCTGAGAGTGCCATGTGTGATGACTTAGAAGCAGAGAGAAAATCGAGGAGATGCCAGTTAAGAGACTGTCACCCAAACCAATTCCAAGTTGATAAGAGCCTGCAACAGTATGATGAGATACATAAAGCAGGAGCTAGGATAAGTCCAAGAGGCTTCAAGAAGGGAGAATCTACTGGGCTTAGTGACTAATTGTATACGGTGATTCATTTGAGAGAGACTTCCAAGATGGCTCTAAAACATCAAACTAAAGCCATAGGAAAATGCTGGTACTGCTGACACAGGTACGGGGACTGGGAAGGAAATTTGGTTTGAAAGTGTGGATTGAATTAAGTCATTAACAAGCTTATGTTATTCTTTGATAAAAACCCATCAATAGTTTCTCATTGCAGTTGATATAAATTCCAAAGCTTAACATCACCCACAAGGCTCTGCTTTAAGTCCCTGTAATTTTCTCTCTCACAATTCTTCTGATAGTAAATATCTTCCAGTATATTGCCAGGATCAGATCAGAGTTGAACCCACGTCTGGCCAAACATAGAACTCCAATATTGTGATTATTTCAAGGAATGTGGGGTATCACTTATGGATGCCAGTTTTTAAAAAACAACAACAACAACAGTGGGAGAAGATTCTCCCATTCTCTGGTATAGGAGCAATAAAGATGACATAGCCTTGTGATTTCTAGTAGACAGCTTGCCACCAAATGGAGGGAGTCTCTTTAAGGAGACCAAGCAGAGACAAGCAGAACTGTAGGTGGAGAGAGAGACAGGAACATGAGCCCTCATATAAATTCTAGGATCCAGCCAAATACACTGGGTCACATCTTAGCCTTCCCAGTTATCTGTACTAATCAATTTCTCTTTTTAGCCCAAAGTTAGGCCTCCGTCACTTAAAGTCCAAAATTCTGATTATTCTATCACCCCAAGGCTGCTCGTCTGCATGGAATGATTTTCCCTCTACTCTTTGAGTAGCTAATTCCCACTTGTCTTCAGAACTTGGTTTAAATATTACCTTCTCATAAGGCCATATGCCAAAGTATCTGTCCAAATTTGATCCCTCTTTCCTATTCTCTCAAATTATCTTATTATTTTTCTTTATACTTTCTCATATAATTTGTAGTGACATATTTATGTGTGTTTACTTGTTGAAAATCTATCTTCTTACTATTACCCTACACATTACACTTTGCACCCTCTGGAAGTCCCACAGGCTGATAATAACAGAAAATTTTAAGACAATCCAAATTTTTTAAAAGTACAACAAAATTTTGGCAGCTAGAAAGCAAATGAGTAGCAATTGACCTAGAAAACCCAAGAAAGCTGTGTCTGAAACCTGGGCACAGCTGAGATGCAGCCTCATCTACACCAGAGAAGTACTAAAAGACTTGGGAATTCTTAGCATAAGATTCCTGTGAATGTAGGAGGCAGACATCAAGCAAATCCATTTTAGAAACAGGTCATCAGAAACCCTCCCTTGCCCAGTGTATTGTGTTCCTCCCTCAGCCAACNTCTACACCAGAGAAGTACTAAAAGACTTGGGAATTCTTAGCATAAGATTCCTGTGAATGTAGGAGGCAGACATCAAGCAAATCCATTTTAGAAACAGGTCATCAGAAACCCTCCCTTGCCCAGTGTATTGTGTTCCTCCCTCAGCCAACAGAAGACTGGAGATATCTCTGGGAAGAAATGAAATTTCTCTGGACTAGAAGATGCTAGTCTAGAAGACTAGAAGATTCTCTGCACTAGAGCTGGGTGCAGGACTCAAGCCAGTTGATTAAGTGTAAGTTTTCAAATTAAATGTGCAAACAGGCTTCCATCTGGAAAGAGGGATTATACTCCAAGGGCAGAAAATTCAGTCCCTCTTTGTGGAATCTGATCAGTCCTGGATAAGACCTACAGATGATGACTTCAGGACTTGCCTAACTTAATGGCCCAGCTTAAGTCACACTTTAGAAAAGTGCCATCCTCAGGCATAGACTTTGCAATATGATCGTCAGTATCTCCCTCCTAAACAAAAGTCAACATCCAAGTATCACTAAATCTTTAAAGAAAACTCCAAAATGAAAGATAGATGTCAAACCATATAGAAATTTTTAAAACTTGAAGAGACAATACAGAGATAGGAAAACTTTTAAAGTAATTATTATTAAAATCCTCAAATAAAAAGAGTGCATTCATGAAGGAAACAGAAGAACTTTAATGGGAAAAAAAAGAACACTTGGAGACCGAAAAAAAAAAAAGTCTTGTAAATTAAAAATAAAATAGTAGAATTAAAAACTCAGTAAATGGATTGGAATAAAATGTGACTAGTTTTAATGAGTTGGGCAAAAGGATAAAAAATTAAAAGTCGGAGAGGAAAAGTATAAAATGTAAAGGACCATGCCACATCCAAAGAATAGAAATTCCAGTAAGAAACAGAGAAAATAGAGAAGAAATCACCAGAGAAATAATTCCAAAGAATTTCCCCAAATGCTCACAGGATAGATGCACACAAATCCATGTGAAAGTATATCATGATGAAATTCCTCCACACCGAAGATTATAGGAATGTTCTAAAAGTTTCCAGAAAAAGAGAAATGGATATATACAAAATATCAAAATTATAACAGCATAGGACTCTTCAACAGCAACAAGAAAACTAAAGACAATGAGGTGATGTCTTCAAAATTCTGAGAGAACATGGTTCTAACCTAGAAGTCTATAACTAGTCATAAATGTGAAGATAGAGCAGAGCCATTTTTAGAGATGCAGAATAAAAAAAAATGTAAACCTGTGGCCAATTCATGTTGATGTATGGCAAAAACCATCACAATGTTGCAAAGTAAGTATCCTCTAATTAAAACAAATAAATTAAAGAAAAAAAGAAAAGAAAAGGGACTCTTTAGGATGATAGTGAAGAGAAAGTGAGAGATGAATGCCTCCATGGTGTGACGGTCACCCAGAGTTAACTAGAACAGATTCAAAGACTCTGGGAAAGACTTCACAAAAATGCAGTTATTATCTCAACAAATATATTTGAATATAATTGAAAAGAGATTTCCTGGGGAAAATTAGGGATAAATTAACTAAGTATATGGAAAACTATACAAATAAAAATGAAAATTATTAGTATGTTATTATTATTAATCTCAGAAAAAATTAAAAGTTGCACAAAGAAAATAAAAACAAAATTTCTAACACTTTAATGTTTAGATGACATGCATTGTTCTAGTCTTTTTTATTTTTTTATTGAGAAATAATTTCTTTACAATACTGTGTTAATTTCTGCTATACACTGAAATAAATAAGCCATATGCATATATAGACCCTTCACCCAGCACCCCACTCCAGTACTCTTGCCTGGAAAATCCCATGGACGGAGGAGCCTTGAGGCTGCAGTCCATGGGGTTGCTGAGGGTTGGACACACCTGAATGACTTCACTTTCACTTTTCACTTTCATGCATTGGAGAAGGAAATGGCAACCCACTCCAGTGTTCTTGCCTGGAGAATCCCAGGGATCGGGGAGCCTGGTGGGCTGCAGTCTATGGGGTCGCACAGAGTCAGACACAACTGAAGTGACTTAGAAACAGCAGCAGCACCCAGCCTTGGACCTTCCTCCCATCCAGCCCCTCACCCACTCCCCAGGTCATCACAGAGCACTGAGCTGAGCTTCCTGTGCTTCATAGAAACTTCTCACTAGCTATCTATTTCACACACAGCAAAATCTGATTTTTATCTCAATCCCAATCTCCCAATTTGTCCCACCTTCCCCTTCCAACTCTGTGTCCACATGTCAATTTTGTACATCTTCGTCTCTATTCCTGCCTTGGAAATAGGTTTATCTGTATCTTTTTTCTAGATACTCTTTTTTTAAATTTTTCTCTTTCTGACATACTTCACTCTGTAATGCATAACACACTTTCTTCAATTTGTGAGACTCTACATCTATCCATAACCCTACCAATAACCCTATTTTTCCTTTTAGTGGCTGAGTGATATTCCATTGTGTAATATTCCATATGTACCGAATTTTCCTTATCAATTCATCTGCTGTTGGACATTTAGGTTGTTTTCAAGTCCTGTCGATTGTAAACAGTGCTGCAATGAACAGTGGGGTACATGTGGCCTTTGAATCGCCAGGTCATATGATAGCCCTAAGTTTAGTTTTTTAAGGAACCTCTGTACCTTTCAACCTCTGGCTGAATCAATTTACATTCCCATCAACAGTTCAAGAGGGTTTCTTTTCCTCCATATCCTTGCTAGAATTTATTGTTTATAGATTTTTTTTTGACAATAGCCATTCTGATCAGTGTGAAGTGGTACCTGATCATAGTTCTGATTTGCATTTCTCGAATTGAACTGAATAATTAGTGATGTTGAGCATCTTTTCTTGTGTCTCTTGACCATCTGTATGTCTTCTTTGGAGAAATGTATGTTTGGGTCTTACACCCATATTTTGATTAGGTTGTTTTCTTGTTGTTGAGTTTCATGAGCTATTTGTATATTTTGGAGATTAATCCTTTGTCCATTACTTCATTTTCAAATATTTTTTCCCATTCTGAGGGTTGTATTTTCTTCTTATTTATGGTTTCCTTTGCTGTGTAAAAGCTTTTAAGTTTAATTAAGTCCCATTTGTTTATTTTTGTTTTAATTTTCATCATTCTAGGAATAGGGTCAAAAAAGATCTTGCTGTGGTTTATGTCCGAGTTTTTCCTATGTTTTCCTCTAAGAGTTTTATAGTATCTGGTCTTGCATTTATGGTTTTAATCCATTCCATTCTAACTCTTTTTGTAATTGCTAGCTTATTAACTCTTAATCATCAAAACAACCCAATGTTGTAGGTACTATGATTACCTTATTCCACAGTTGAAGAAACTGAGCCACAGATATTAAGGAACTTACTCAAATTCAATCGAATAGTGAGTACTGTCAATGAGATTTGAATCCAGGCAGTTGGACTCTAGATACCAGTCTAATAAATTACATTGCCTCTCAAAATAGCCATAAGACATTACTTTTCTCCATTGTAAGCAGCATTTTCACAGTCAAATAGAAACAGTGATTATTCACTTATCCCAAATTATAAGATGACCACTTTGGAAGACTAAGAAAAGTGTATAGGTATGATGTGTAATATAGGAAAGGAAACTCAACCATCAGTGTTTGTGTTGGAAGTCAACAGTGAAGACCTTTGAAAAATAGAATGCAATAGAAAAGTAAGCATCATTTTTAGAGATTTAGAGATAAGTGCCCCACCAAATCAGTTAAGAGAATTGAATGCAGTTTCCACAAGTAGGAAATGTCATAGTATAAGGGATTTCCTTTAGGGAACTAATTCTATCAAGCCTTGTAGAAATATTTTACTCTTTAAACTATGTGCTTGTATAACTTTAATATTTTTAAGCCATTGTTAAAGGCTTTAAGTATCACTAAATTGTATTTAAAGCTGTGAGTATGGGTGACCTCTCAGCATGAGCAGAGAGAAAAGGTCGCAAGGACAGAATGCTTAAAGGCTTACATCGCCCAAGACAGGAGGCCAAAGGAATAAGAGGGACAGAGACAAGGAAACACTAAAGAGTAAAGTCAAAGGGCTCAAAGGAGTCCAGTGACCTCGAAAGCAAAGGCGGAGAGAGCACTAGGAAGGAGGGAGCCATGCACAGAGATGCCAAGAGGGGGAAGGCGGTGAGAATAGCAACTGAGCCAAAACTGTATTTCAGTTTGAGAAATAGCTGGGGATTAAAGCAGTTGAAGGGGTTTATGGGGGAGCTGTTGATAAGGCATCAAAGGAGTGAGTTCAGACCATAACAATCAGTGTAGCAGGGAATCCTAAAGAAGTCATTTCCATTGGCATAGGCACTCCCTACCTCAAGGGCTCCCCGGCTGACTTGATTTTTTTTTTCCCCCTCAAGTATGCTACCAGTGGAGCAGTGGCCTCTTCAGAAACTGGAAAGCAATGACAGGAAATCATTACTGGCAAGGAGTTTGTTGACATGAGGAAAATGACATGGTTATTTTCTGGTGATGGTGGCAGGCCATGCTGAGTGATGCCAAAGCAAAGAAATCATAGTATCTAGAGCAGGATATTTCCATGTCCACCATATAAATTCTAGCCAAACGTTGCCCCAAGGAAAGTGAGCTCCTTTGGCTCTGATGACAAGTACTGAAGAGCAAAGGCCTCCTTCCCACTCTTGGTAAGCCCCCGATTGTTGGTTACATGAAGCAGGAGGCAAGCTTTGTGGCAGGATTACAGTGAGCCCATCATCAGACCTGAAGATAAGTGAGAGGTCACTGTTTAATTTCAAGGAAAGCACCAAGAACATGCTGAAGAAGAGAGAAGCCACCTGGCAGCATTAAAGTGGAGCCTCCAGAATGCAACTGTGTGCCGGGGGCAGGCAGGTGAGAGCATGCTCTTGGCTCCAACAAAGTAGGCGTGTGACAGCGGGAGATGAAAGCATTCTCAACACCTCCTCCCACAACTACAGGAGGGGTCCTGTCCTTTTCAGCTACCATGTGACCTGTCAGTTACCGGCAGGGGGTGTCTATAGATTTATGCCACTCCGAAATGTTTTAGACACGTGCCAGAGTGCTGTTTTCTTCAAGTGGATGATATCATAAAAGTGTACATTGCATTGGTCTCTAGTTGTCCATCGATATGTAAGATTCAATTGTTCATTGAAGTTGCATATTGCTTCCTTTTACTGAGGGACAGTTCCAGAGAATGATGGTTCTTTAAATACATAAATTCTACCTGCAGATAAGAGATTACCAAGGTTCATGTAAAATTAGCATTGCTCCTGAGAGCTACACTCAAGCGGAAAGTATTTTGAATTAATCATGTATCCATTCTTTCTATATTTTCATACCATTCAGAGGCAAAGCCAACACACACACACACACATACACACATGATAGAGGGGAACTGAGGCTTACATAAAATCTACACATTGAGTTGCTCAGTTCAATTCTCACCCTCCCACACCCTCAGTACCCAAATGCTGCTGTTTAGTCACTAAGTTGTGGACAAATCTTTACAGCCCCATGGACTCTAGCCCACCAGGATCCTCTGTCAAGGGGATTTCCTAGGCAAGAATATTGAAGTGGATTGAGTACTGGTGTGAATTGCCATTTCCTCCTCTGGGGGCTCTTATTGACCCAGGAATGAAAACTACGTCTCCTGTTTGGCAGGTGGATTCTTTACTACTGAGCCACCTTGGAAACCTCAGAGAGGGATAGTAAATAAGTGGAAAGAGGGAAGGTGTAGGTATGGGGATGTAGTCAGATATCCTGGAGGAAGAATCAAGGACCACTAACCTACTCACCTCCCCCATCCTGATCCTCCCTCCACACTGCTCCAGAGGAAAGAAAATGGGAGGCTGTCAATCTTCTCTCACATATCCTAGAATATAGATGACTCCAACAGAAAAGCAGGAATTGATCCAGAAAGAGATGCCAAGCTAGGGAACAGACAACCCTGGGCCTCTCCTCTCCAATGTACCACCCCACCTGCATCTCTGAGAAAAAACGAGCTTCTGACAAACAAGAATATATATCCTGTGGGAGACCATGTCTGATGCCAAGTTTGGGCTTGAGCTCACTCTTGACGAGGCAGCAAAGACTCTTGCTATTAGAGGCGCAGTGGAGAAGTGAAACAGGTGGGCAGGTGGGCCAGCCCATTTAGTCTACATCTCAGATGTCCATTAGGTTTCCCTGATAGCTCAGTTGGTAAAGAATTTGCCTGCAATGCAAGAAACCCTGGGTTGATTCCTGGGTCAGGAAGATCCGCTGGAGAAAGGATAGGCTCCCCACTCCAGTGTTCTTGGGCTTCCCTTGTGGCTCAGCTGGTAAAGAATCCACCTGCCATGCGGAAGACTGGGTTTGATCCCTGGATTGGGAAGATCCCCTGGAGGAGGTAAAGACTACCCACTCCAGTATTCGGGCCTGGAGAAGTCCATGGACTGTATAGTCCATGCGGTCGCAAAGAGTCAGACACAACTGAGTAACTTTTACTTACTCAGATGTCCATTTACCAGCTGTGTAACATTAGCAGGTTATTTAAGCTCTCTGTGTCTCTGTTTCCTCAACTCTAAAATGGAATGAGTGATGATATTTATTTCATAGGATTATTTTGTTGGAATCAAATAAGTTAATACATTTAACAGAAGCTCCTTAAATGCTAGCTATTATTTTGTGTATTAATAAGGTCTCTAGACCTCAAACAGCCTTTCCCATCAAGTTGTTATGTACCTGAAATTCTACTTTTGGAAAATTATTCTTTGGATAAAGAATTAAGAGTCTCTACCTTTATTAGAAAGCAAAATCTTCCTATGGTGCAAAAAAATTACCTCTGAATATCATATTTTTGAAACAGTTTTTCTAACTTCTTTCCAGGTCACACCCAAAAGAAAAGTCCCCTTAATTTTTTTTATCTTTTTTCTTTAACCTGCTTCCATTCATGGCTTGTCTTAAAGGAATCCTGGTGTTCCTTGGTGACATGAGTTTCCCTGAAACCTCCTCCCCGATCTACCTTCCTATGTTCAAAGTCAGGAGAAGCTAGTGTTTCCTACAACTTGACTGGTACTCCTACAATTTTTCTCCTAATATTTGTACAATCTGTCTTAATTCCTCTGATTCACTTTCCCCCAGTACCTACTGTATATCTGTCTGCAACAATTCCTCTGACATCTCAGATCCACCACATCAGAATCATTTCTCGCACTGCACTGCTCCTATACAGAAAACCTCCGCCCTTGGCAGTTCTTCATTCTGCTTCTGCCAAAGGAATTGCACATTTTGCAGATTAGCCACCTAGAATTAACTCTGACTGATTCTTCTAACCTTGCATGAATACATTCAGTCACTAAAGTGTTTGAAGTCTACATATAAAGTATGTTTCAAACACTCTCTCAGTGCCCATGCCCTGTATCATCAACCCTTATATTTTGAACTTGCACTTTTGCAATAAGCTCCTAACTGGTTTTCCCACCTCCTATGTATTTCCCTTCCCATCTAATGAGCACACTGCCTCAGGCTCTGAGCAAACACTTTCCTATTCAAAATAATGTAGTGACTCCCCAAAATCTGGTGAAATAAACTCAGTACTTCAGCTCAAAACTCCCTTTTCAGCCCCCAGTCCTATTCTTTTCTGTATCTACCCAACATTCCAGTTAAACTGCATTACTCTGGGATATCACCATCCCTTTATACAAGCCATTCTTACTCCACATTTTTCCCTGAGCTCTGTGTATCTAAGACGACCTTATATCCTAACTCCACACTGACTGCATTGGTGTAAATACTTTGCCTTGTTTAATCTCTGGGGGTTTGAACAAGATAGTTAATCTCCCTGGACTCAGAAGTAACTCTGGAAATTGTAAAATTGTAAGATGCTGTTGGGAGAGTTCAGAGAAAGACTATAATAGAAAGAAGTTGCCACTCATCAAATAGAACTTATCTTTAAGGCTTAGCTCAAGTGGAATCCCCTATAGGAACTTCCCCTAAATACCCGCAATAAAATAGTCCTTCATTCTTTTCTTCCTCCCTCTTTCCCTTTCTTCATTCCTTTCTTCCTTCCTTTCATCATTTCAGGTCACAAGCATTCATGGAGCCAATGCTCCACGTCAGATGCCAGGCTGATCTTGGGCACATACAAAAGATAAATGTGGTTGTGACCCTACAGCCTAGAGGAAAAGAAGGTATGTGTAGAAATGGGGGTACATAAGGGGCTTCCCTCATAGCTCAGTCAGTAAAGAATCCACCTGCAATGCAGGGGTTCACTTGCAATGTAGGAGTCCGCCTGCCATGCAGAAGACCCAGATTTGATCCCTGGGTCAGGAATATCCTCTGAAGAATAAAATGGCAACCCACTCCAGTCTTCTTGCCTGGGAAATTCCATGGACAGAGGAGCTTGGCACAATGCATGGGATCACAAGAGTTGGAAACAGGTTAGTGACTAAACCACCACCACCAATAGGTGTCACAAATGCATATAAGATAAATGAGAGAATGAAGCTGCCAGATCAGTCCAGGGAGAGCTAGTTGGCGATGGCAAATTGAGAACTGAGTTGGAAGTGATGAGAAGCAGCTTCCCAGGCCACCATGTGTGGAGGAGTCTCCTGAGCAGAGGGTGACCAGGCACAATGGCTGAGAAGCACCGGGAACAAGGTTCCTCTAGGGGTGCTTGTAGCAACGTGGTGTGAACACTGAAGCAAAATCATCTCAGGCACTCTTATAAATTCAGAACCCACTTCAGAGTCACTGAATAAAAATACTTGTGACTAAGACCTAAGAGAATAAACTTCAGACAACTGCCAGAGTTGATTCTTCTATGTATTACAAGAATGATGCTTCCTTTGGGGTCACAGAGACCCACCATATGGCTTCAGACAAAGAAATTGGATGAAAACAGATGAGGTAATAAAGGCAATGGGTGTGTAAAAAATTCATTCTTCTTGAATTTTGGAATTTCAGAATATGTTTAAAGTAAATTAGAACACTAAGCAGCCACTAAAAATAATGTTGTAAAATGTTTTTACATTGAACTATGTTCCTGCAAGAAAAGAAAAAAATGCATATTCAAGTTGTAAAAGTTTATATAGAGAGTTAGATTAATAGATATAATCCCATTTTTATAAGAAAAGTAAGTTTTTGTATATATGTGCAGAAAAATATGCTTCAAAATGTTAATGATCTAAGCAGAAGTTTGTGTAATTTGGGAGGAGACTTTATGATTTTCCTAAATGAATATACACTTTATGTTTAATTTTTCTCAAATTAGTAAGTTCCTTCCTTTCAAGGCAAATAGCCAGAACTAAACTGGAATTCTAATTGAGTGACCTGAAGCCATGAGAACAAGGAAGGTTTGACCCCAGGACGGGTGGTAGTGACACAGCCCAGACTCTTCGCAGGGTGTGGGACCTTCGTCTGGCCTGGACTAACTTCTAGCAGCAGGGCCTGCAAGGAGAAAGAGCCTGAGGTGTGGCCTGTCCGGCCTTGGTCAAAGATCCAGCTGTGAGGTCATGGAACACAGAGGAGAGGAAATAAATAAGCCTCACCAGAGGTCTGGCACTGGCCAAATGGTTCTAGGTATTTTCACCATGAACTTCTTTGCCTTAAACACCTTTGCAATGACCATTTTTACAGCATCATTAATTGACTGTAAGTCCATTTTGCTGTAAAAGACAAAATAACAAAAAAATTTTAAAAGCTCATGGAAAAAGACATAATGAAAAATGATAAAAGAACAAAATTTTAAGAGTTTTATTGTGAAATACAAAATATTAGAATATACTTGAAATGTATGGAAATTCAATGTTGCATATATAACTGATTTTATTTTGTGGGTTGTACCCAAACACTTGTCTTCCAAATCTTTCATTTATAGTGTTTTATACTTATTGGCTTCTTTTTCTCTTTTTTGGTTTGTTGAGTCCTATCCTGGTTCACTTTTTTCTTTTTCACTAAAATTTCCTCCTTCATTAAGAGAGGTATCAGGTTCCAAACACCAGGGTGCACATTTGTAACGAAGTTTTGTGTGTCATTGTGAAAGCCTCTTCTCTGTTCTTTGCTCTTGGCATGTTGTCACTTGTCCATTGACAGACGTTCCAACATTCTATGGAAAATGTGGGTGCAATTCTGCAGCTTCTAAGCCGTCAGTCTCAGCCTGTTTCTCCTCCAACGTAGTGGATTTCAAAATAAGAAACCAACTTTTGGGGCAAATTGCTGTCATCTATCATGACTTTTGTATATTATGTCAGACCAAACTGTCAACCAGTCATTTCATCTTTTATGGCAAAATTGCCTCACAGCCAATTAGTTATGCTGCTAACATGTTTGTGGCAATAATGCTTGTGGCAAAGATATCTACAGCAGAGATATTTACAGCACAAATACCAGATGTGAGCCAGATCCAGGGTATGCCTTGTGACCACCAGAATTTGTGCTAGAAGCAATCATTCTCCCCTCCTAGTATGGAAGTTTCTAGAATTCAGAGCTTGAATCAAGGCTCCCCATAATCCAGGAGGAGATTCAGAGACCATTGTTATAGAAAAGATTTCTAAAGTATTGAACTCTAAGAAGCCCAAATCATTCCCCAAACCTGTGATTCTTTAAATTATTCTGTTTGTAAAACAAGACATGCTACGTCACAACTGTAAAACTATATTTTTCTATGTCTTGTTCCNTCAAGGCTCCCCATAATCCAGGAGGAGATTCAGAGACCATTGTTATAGAAAAGATTTCTAAAGTATTGAACTCTAAGAAGCCCAAATCATTCCCCAAACCTGTGATTCTTTAAATTATTCTGTTTGTAAAACAAGACATGCTACGTCACAACTGTAAAATTATATTTTCCTATGTCTTGTTCCTAAAGTTAACATAATTGAAGGAGTAGTCTCATACCCAGTGTTTAGAATCTGTGCTCCATATTCTATACACTAGACTACACCAACATCCTGTGCCATGCAGTCATTTAGTGAAAGTCATTATGAATGAATAATAATGTATGGGAAGCTACTCTTTTATGTAAAATTGCATGTATAATGCAGCTGATACTGAGGATGGAAAAACTTTTCACTGGTCCTATATCATAGCCTGTAAACCATGAACATTGAATTAGCTCAATAAAAGTGACAATTCTGACCCTGGGCTATACCTATTACTCTATGGGTACAGCTTGCAAGCCAACTCAAATCGTTCTCAATGTGGTACTTTACTGAAATACTTATCATCTGGAAACCGTATGTAGTATATATTCTTAATAAATAATAACACATTTTATTTTGGTTTACTCAAAATTAACAGGGCATTTGGAAAATTGCTGTTATTGTGGGAGCCTGTTTCACATTTGCCTTGGCAATACAATAGCTATCTAAGTGGAAAACAGGAGAGCCAGTGCCTCTTAAGGGTGGATTTTTTTTCTCCCCCTCTGCTGTTGGTATTCAGAGAAACCAGGCAGCTGGTAACATTAATGACATGCCATATACTCAGAAAAGATGAAAGAAGTCCAGCAAAATTGTTATAGGCTTAACCATATGAAATTGTCATTTTGACTTGATTAGTTTTGCATTCAGACACAATAAATCCATTTCTCTGCAACTATATTCCAATCCATAGTCCAAATGGTCTGCAAAGCTTCAAAGCTGTTTAGAGATTGTCTAAGACAGCTTTGTGAACAAGCTGAGTAGGAAGGCAGAAAGCAACGAGCTCTGAGGGCTAGACCTATGACACATTGCTGAGTGATTATGTATTATTCTCTGATAGTCCCAATTCCTCTCTGCCTCATTTCAGAAGCAACCCCAACAAGGCTTTCCAGGCTTCTAACACAATTAAAGAAACAATGCCAAGGTGACTGGTTTCAGTTGGAGAAAATACTTAGGAGTAACTAGAGAGAGTACAATAATGAGGAAACCAAGGAGGGGAGAACTGAAACCAAGAAGACCAACAAAAGCAGCCATTTTTCAATGGTCTCACTTGATGCCTTTTCTTCTTTCCTCTGCCAGTCCTGCGCAGCAATAACTGTAGGGAAGCAGGGGCCAGGCTGCAAGTAACCGATGGATTTAAGACAGGTGGGGAACTGGGACTTTTTGCTGCAGTGCTACAGTGCCTGCACAAAACACAAAGAAATAAAACAGAACTAAAAATAACTGTGTGCGTGTGCAGTTGGGGCAAATTATCGGCAAGAAGATACAAAAACAAGCAAAAAGCCCAACTACTACTTCTAGAGAGCCAGAAGCAAAAACAGGGGGTGAGAGAAAGGGTACTGCACACGCTGCCTGACTCAACACCTCCAAAGGGATGGGCAAAACATCTGAACCACCCCTCCAACCCGACACCTGGACACACATCCCTACCCTCATCCCAGGTAAGGAACAGCTACCTACTCCCCCACCTCCCACCTCAGAAGCAATCAAGGGAACCTGTTCTTTTGATCCCTCCTGTGGCTGTTGTTCTATACTAAGTCACTTCAGTCAATTCTTTGTGACCCTATGGACCACAGCTCACCAGGCTCCTCTGTCCATAGGATTTTTCAGGCGAGAATACTGGAGTGGGTTGTCATTTTAAAACTTGATTGAGTTTCTTGACTGGCCTCTTAGCAATTTCTATTGATTGGGGAAGGCCAAGAAACTTGGTTCGCATCAGTGTTACAGTCCCTCAGCCTTGTATCAGCATTACCAGCCCTCCCAACCCCTCCTCACCCTATTTGCCACGCCTGCCTCTTGCTGTGTTAAAATATATCCAATACAAATTGGATATTTTTATGGCAAGAGGGAAATTTTTCCAAATAAATTCTTCTATTTCTGTTGACCTTTGTTCTCCATTATAATGTGAAATATACATTCTATAGTTCTAGGTCATATCAGTTCTGTGGGTGTTTGGGTGGGGGTTTGAACTGGTACATGGAGAAACCATGTGATTATTGTTATCTAACAATGCATTTTATACTTTCTGGATTTAGAAGAATTTGCTTTTTTCTTCCTTAATCTCCCTTTTCCACATCACTAATTCTTGAACATTAATTGTTCTACCATCTATTCAGACACCCAGGTTGGAAACCAAAGTGACCTTTACCTTCATTCTCCTGCTTCCCCTCCCAACCACCCCACAATGATGCCTCCAAACTGACCCTCAAAAACTTACCCATCATGACATCCATGTCCCTTATCATTGTTTCCCTGGGTTATTATAACCCTGTAAGCAACGTATCTGCCTTCAGTCTCACCCCTTCCTCTCCAAATCATCCTCTGGTGGCACGAATACACACACACAAAAAAAAATTATTTTGAAAAAAAAAAAAATCACATCCCAGATCAGTGAACAGATTACCATTTTTCCAGGATTGTATCCACATTTCCAAACGAGCCAAGCAAAATGTTTAAACAAGGACTCCAGAGACAAGTTAAGATTCCAATCCCAGCTGTGCCAATTATTAACTTAATGACTTGAGAGGCACCTCAGTTTCTCATTCTATAACATGAGATAAAGATAGTACCTATCTCAGTGTTGTGAGGATTGAGTTAACACCAGTAAGCGGCATAGAATAGTGACACATAGTGAAGTTTACACACCTTTTGCTGCATAAGTGAAATGATGCCCTCACATAAGGCATTGAGGCCCTCCTCTGCTCACTTTCCTAATTTTTTCACCTCAAATTCCATCACTCCTGACCACTCTTCACACCTTCCCTCATCAGGCCACTTGCCACATATGTTTGCACATATTCATTTTTTCACTTCAAATATCCTTCTCATCTGTTTCTCCATTTGGGAAAATTCTACTCAACCAGTATTTTATCCAGAGAAGGCAATGACACCCCACTCCAGTACTCTTGCCTGAAAAATCCCATTGACGGAGGAGCCTGGTGCACTGCAGTCCATGGGGTCACTAAGAGTTGGACAGGACTAAGCGACTTCACTTTCACTTTTCACTTTCATGCATGGGAGAAGGAAATGGTAACCCACTCCAGTATTCTTGCCTGGAGAATCCCAGGGACGGGGGAGTTGGTGGGCTGCCATCTATGGGGTCACACAGAGTCAGACACGACTGAAGCGACTCAGCAGCAGCAGCAGCAGCAGCATTTTATCACTCAGAATTTTATAATAGTGTATAACCCATTGTTATGGGCATCTCCAGTGGCACTAGTGGTAAAGAACCCACCTGCTAATGCAGGAGACATAAGAGACTCGGGTTCAATCCCTGGGTCAGGAAGATCCCCTGGAGGAGGGCATGGCAACCCTCTCCAGTATTCTTGCCTGGAGAATCCCATGGAAAGAGGAATTTGGTGGGTTACAGTCCATAGTGTTGCAAAGAGTTAGACACAATTGAAGCGACTTAATATGCAGCATGCAAGAATTCTATTGTTACATAATTTAGTGTTCTCAAGGATCTTAAGAATTGAAAATCTTTGAGTTTCAAGGAGTCTCTTTGCATTCACATCTGATAACTCCATATCTAGAATCATGCATAATAGGTATTTACTTAATACTCAATGAATGGTTGCTGTTGGAAAGGAAGGAGACAAAGAAAGAAAATAAGAGTATTTAATAATTTTATCTGTACCAGGTAAAATGCTAAATAATTGACATGGACAATTCAGTCCTAACAACAGCCCTATAAAAGACGCTATTGAAGTGAAGTGAAGTCACTCAGTCATGTCTGACTCTTTGCGACCCCATGGACTGTATAGTCTACCAGGCTCCGCTGTCCATGGGATTTTCCAGGCAAGAGTACTGGAGTGGGTTGCTATTTCCCACTATTACTGTCCCCATTTTATAGACAAGAAGAAAAACTGAGCTACAGAGGTTAGGTGACTCTTTCAACATCAACCAGATCCTAGAATCTGTCCAAATAAACTTCTCATGAATCTGCTTCCCATTGGTCCCAAAGATGACTCTCTGTCTCCCCTGAATTGCCAGCCAACACAGTACACAGGGAAAAGTAGCTTACAGTCACTTGGGTGGCAGGGAGGCAGGGTGGGAAGATCAGCAGCTGCCAAGCATTAGCGTGAATCCCAAATCTAAGGCCCACCAAGGCTTCTCTTGAGCAAGTCCCTTAACATCACAGATGTTCATTTTCCTTAACTACAAAATAGGCAGAACAGTGCCTACCTCCCACCTTCTAGAATTATTTTGAAGGTAAAAGTGATAAAGTATCTATATGTAAAGCTACAGCTTCAGTGCTTTACACACAGTGCTAAGTCCCTTAAGTCTGTCTGACTCTTTTCAACCTTATGGACCATAGGCCACCAAGCTCCTCTGTCATGGGATTCCCCATGCAAGAATGCTGGAGTGGGTTGCCATTTCCTCCTCTAGGGGATCTTCCTGACCCAAGTATAGAACCTGTGTCTGTCATATCTCCTGCATTGGCAGGCAGGTTAGGCGCCAATATGTGTCACTTATAAAGATTAGCTAGTCCTACTGGCTTCTTGGCTGGGGAAAAATTTAATTATAGTTTCCATCTCTGATGGTTTTAAAGACAGGCTTTAATATTTCTTTTAATATACCAGTTAAACCTTGCTTCAAAGAAAATACAATCTACCATTAAGGTAAGAGTGAAATGTTGTCATTCATATGGCACAGATGAAACAAGTCTCCTTCCAGAATTAAAGAACTCTCCAGAGTTCTGGAGTTTCATCTCAGAAATTGTGAAAAGGCAACTTGAATAGACTCAACAATTTTTTATTGTACATAGATATAGAAAACCAAAAGGAAATCTAGAAATTGAATAGAAAAGTTGGCAGAATTTCATGTTAATCTTAATTTAATTTTAAATACCTAATCAATTTATAACTGAAGAAGCCAAGAACTCAGGAAAATGAAACTTGGTAAAATTAAACCTTTGTTTGACAGGCTTTCTCATTGTCTATTTTTCTTGTGATTTTTGACATTTTTGCAGTATATTATCAAAGACCAACCCAAGTCTTTTACCTCTGAAATTTAGAACCAATTACAAGAAGCAACTTAATTTATGACTGTAAAGACTAAGTACATTTTTCACATGGCATAATTAAAACTAGGTCAGTGAAAGAAAGGAATGAGAGACGGGAGAGGTTGTCTAAATACTATGCTGATAAATGACAAATCCACCTTGAAACAATTCTTCTGCCATTTCTCTCTTTATTTAGCCATGTCCTCCATTTTTACATTTAAAGAATACTCAGTTTTCAAGATACCAGATTTCCCAGCCATCCCCCATATTAGTGTGCCAAATGTTGCAGATCGAGCTAAAAGGATCCACAGTAATTGACTGTTATTACATGGTCAAAAGGCAAACTTCTCCCCTGCCTGTACAGTAGCCCTCTAGAACATGCTCTGCACTTTATTCTCTGGGCAGAGTTCCCATTGATAACTTGAGACAGCCCATTTGTGGAATGCATGTACAGAAATCTCCATTCTGCAAATTGGAGAGGAGAATTCAATCCAAGCCCAGCTGGGCATTCCAGAGAGAGAAAAAGAAATAAGCAACCATAATATCAACAATCAGGGGAAATGCTATGACTCTGCAAGTTTAGGGTTTTCAAATCTTTCAGGAATTGTAGAAAATAGTCTCTAATATGCTTTGTGGTAGATTAAGCAAGGCAGAGTAACACCTAAGGGAATAGGGGTCCACAAAAAAAAAATAAATAAATAAAAGAAGAAAGAAAAAGAAGTCAAGGAAAGTATAGACACATCTGATTTGGTTCCGTAAAGTCACTCTTGTGAAACTCGTAGAAAATTAAGAGGACTGTTTTGTGTGCTTAGCTTGCATTGGCTTAGCTACATGGGGGTAATGAGGAACTAATTGCATAGACCCTACCAAGTGTCTGGCAGCCTGATATATGTTTTTTCTTTCCCCCTTGTCCTTCCCACACTCAACCCTGCCTATAGCCACAGTTTCAAACCCCAGCCTTTTTCTCACGTCCTTTGAGCTCCTCTCTCGAGTGGAGAAGGACATTCATGCCGAGTGTGACAACCTGGCAAAAACATCCAGGCTTCACCATAATGAATAGTGTTCCCATCAACACTCTTAGTCACTGGTGAAGCTTGTTCTGAGGTGTAGGCCTGAATCCCTGTCGAAGGAGTATAACTGCTAACACCTACTAGATGGATATACCCCCAGTGAACCAAGTTCTCTAGCAGATCGTTTATCAGTTCCAACCATTTCTCAGCTGACAAGTAAAGAAAGACATTTCTAAGTGAATGATTTAGTTATACATGTCTTTCAACAAGTTGCATTTTGCATAGTCTCTCTTGGTAGAGTTGATATGGCATGTGATGGCCTTAAAACCACAAACACATAAAGTATTTTCCTTTGAAATAGCATGGGCACTTTCTTCCTGATAGGTTGCAGAAAGTACAATTACAAAACATGCCTAAGGGATAGATCATTTTAGGCATATAAAAATGGCTACTCCTGGATAAAATCACCTCTTTCACATCCTCCATCTAGCCTTGAGAAACAATGCTATAGGCTGTTATAATCATTGGAGTTAGAGGGTCTACTGATTTGCTTACCCACTGCTAGAGTTCTTCCATAATATTCTAATTTATTTTTCTCATTTATAATCCTTCTTGAATTCTTAGACTCAATCACAGGTTTCTGAACACAACCTTTGGAGTCTGAGCTGACTTATACCTCTTTCTCATTGCCAGCTAAACCCTGTCATGCTGGCCTCATTCCAGGATCTCAAACTAGCCAAGGTCTCTTCTGTAGTTACACTGACTGTTGCCACTGCTGAGATGAACCTCCCCAATTTCAACCTCCACCAACTGAGATTAAGAATAGCACTTCTTGCAGACTTTCCCTAACTTCTAAAATAAGTTATATCCCTCTATGAATTCTCCACAGGTAACTCTATTTACGCTCTCATAACATACAGTGTACTTAACCTTCCACTGGAAAGAAATCCCTTGAGGACAGGAACTGTACAAATTGCGTTGCGTTTTACCCTCAACACCTAACCCAGTGCCTGGCACCTAGTAATTAGGTCCTGTGTTAGTCTAATTGGGCTGCAGTAACAAAATATCATAGACTAGGTGACTTAAACGAGAGAAATGTATTTCTCACAGTTCTGGAGCCTAGAAACCCAAGATCAACACGCTATCAGCATTTTTCTAGTGAGCCCCCTCTTATTGGCTTGAGAAGGACAGCTTGTCTTCCCTCTGTCCTCATATGGCCTGTTTTCTCTGCTCATGCTTAGCATGAAAGAGAAAGCTCTTTGGCGTCTCTTCCTATTCTTACAAGGGCACCTATCCTAAGGGAGTAAAGTTCCATTCTTACAATTTCATTTAACTTTACCTCCCCAAGGGTTCAGTCTTCAAGTAACAGTCATACTGAAGGTGAGAGCATCAACATATGAATTTTGCAGGGGACATACGTCAGTCCATAACAAGCACTCAATACATATTTGTTGAAAGAATGGTTAAATGAATGAATGGTTTCTCATTCCAAGCTCTTTTCTTACTGAAGAGATTGCTAGCTCAGAAAGGCATGAACCATGTCTTTCTTTTCCCCAGCATTCATCAAGGTATCTGGGCGCAAAGTACACATTCAATATATATTTACTAAATTGAATTTTTACATTCAATCTTCAAGGTAAAGGTGACCTGTGAGGACTGAGGTATGTGTAAGTATGCCTGTATGTGTGTGTGTGTGTGTGTGTGTGTGTGTGTGTTTATTAAAAACAAAATGTAACTCAATAACTTTCTGTAATCATAGAGGAGGCTAGTTTTATATTTCTAGACAGAAAGCTCCCAAGTAAGCGCCAGCTCAAAAATCAAAGAATGGAAGCAAATGAGCAACTTGCAAATTCAGTGTTGCTTAATTCCTTTCCTCCTTATGATGGCAGCTCTTTCTCCACGAAGTCATTTTCTCTTGGTAAAAGGAGACCAGGTCCCCTGACCTCAGAAAGAAATGAATTAGTGATTTCCCTGCCTGAGAGTTGACAAACAGCCCTTACATCTTGCTCACTTGATTTCCACCCAGAAAACAAATAGACTCTGGAAACAATCTTTTTTTAAGAGGTTGGGGAATCAGGGAATTCCTATAGAGTCAGACCTCTGGCTAATTCTTCATCTTGTTTTTCTTCCTGAGGATATCAGCCCCTATAGTCCATGCAAAACTCCAGACTTGGTAGCAGAGGGGCCCTCCCCTGCATGCCCTCTCCTCTGTCACCTGCCGTTCCCATCAACAATTTTCCCAGTCTCTGAGACTTCTGCTCAAATTTACTGACTCAAACCTAGTAAGAAGTTAGGTATCGTGAGAAGGGATTGTCTTTCACTTAATCTGAATGTATTTATTTTTACATTCAGAAAGTGAGTGAAGGATGAACCTATGTGATTCTATCAAATCAACCAAATCCAAAAATTCAATTAGGCTCTCTCCTTTCACCACCCTAGCCTTTCCTTGAAAAGGTTCTTTAAAGTAGATTAGCTCTTATGGATGGCATGAAGCATCACTCCTAGTGTGGTTGGTATCAGCCTCAGAATTCTTGGATTCTTCCTGATGTGTACCTGTGTGGTTTTGCCTGCTTGTTACTTATTTTTCTCAAGAAAATGTGCATCAGAGAATTGTAGTCAGCCTATATTGCAAAATTAGAATGAAAGGAACACATGAATAAAATATGAATTATAATAACAGTTAAATTAACATGTTAAAGCATTGTAAAACTATATTATATGACCATTTTTAAACAATTTCTAAGACAGTGTTTATGAAAGAATGGACAGGAACAGCAAGGACCTAGTTCAGCTTTGGAGGTCTATGCACATTTATAGAAGGAGCTTCATTCCACATAGCCCACACCCTGAAACTATTAACTGTATCAGAAAACCCAAGACATAATATCAGAAGCCTATTGTACTGTGCTTCACCTCTCTGGCCCTACCTCTGATTTCCACTGTAACTGTGGTAGGGTTTTATGAGAATTTCTATGTCAGTGTGTCACCTCAAGTGCATGCTGGGTGCCTTTAACTTTCTGCCCCAAGAATCTCCAATTCTAAGTATTTCCAGAGTCACTTTATAGAATAATACTAGTGCAATACAGGTGTCTGCTTGCCATCTGCCCATGTACCACCAGAGAGTGTGAGACACTCAACATCCTCATCATTGGTAAGCCTCCATCAACAGGAAATGGAAACCAGTGGAGAAACATGTTCCTTATACATTCGCGGGTAGACAATTTCTGCAACTCAGAAGGATCTAGCAGGATCAAACTCTAGGAGCCCAAAAACATGACCCACTAATAATATGCCCTTATATTGTCTTCTCCCCCTTCCCAGTTTCATCTCCCTGTGTGCCTCATTCTTGTGCCCAGGACAGTATCTTTGTTTTCCCATGTATTAGACAGGTAGCCTTGATCAAGATACTTAACTACCTTGTACCTCAGTTTCCTTATCTATACGATGGGGATAATATTAGCCCTAAAATATGAACTTTAACGAATTAATACCTGTAAAGCCTTTATAAGTGCCAGCTATAATAAGAAGTGCTCAAGATCTAAAAGTAAAGGACATTCAAGTGAAAACAAGACACTGTGGGAAATCACAGCCTGTGGAAACCTGCAGGTAACTCACCATGGTCAGAGCTTAGAGTCCAACTGGGAGAACAAGTATGGTTGAAACATAGCCAGGGGCTCAGTAAGGAACTGATCATAGGAAGTCTTGTAGCCAATGCTAAGGAATTCAGCCCTTCTCTTGAAGGCAAGGCAAATACACTGAAAATTTTTAAACAGAAAACTGGCATAATTTCTGGTCTCAGAAGATCATTCTGGAAAGTGTGAGGTGAAATATATTATGATAAATAAAATAAAGCTAAATGAAGACTCTTGAGAGTCCCTTGAACTACAAGGAGATCCAATCAGTCCATCCTAAAGGAGATCAGTCCTGGGTGTTCATTGGAAGGACTGATGCTGAAGCTGAAACTCCAATACTTTGGCCACCTCATGCGAAGAGTTGATTCATTGGAAAAGATCCTGATGCTGGGAGGGTTTGGGGGCAAGAGGAGAAGGGGACGACCGAGGATGAGATGGCTGGATGGCATCACTGACTCAATGGATGTGAGTTTGAGTGAACTGTGGGAATTGGTGATGGACAGGGAGGCCTGGCTATTCATGCTGCTATTCATGGGGTCGCAGAGTTGGACAGGACTGAGCGACTGAATTGACCTAAACTGATACCCCTACACACTGGGCACTTGAGCACTTGAGTAAGGATGTAAAGTTAGTCCATTCCTACCAGCTCTATTTCTCCTGCATTCAGTAGACTGCCTTTAAAGGAGAAGGCTGATGGAGGTTTTTTCCTTTACGCCAGTCTCTATTATCAAACAATGAAATGATGGTCTTGGGATATGCATTGGGTTCCTGTTGGTGTTGTAACAAATCGTCACAGTATCAGTGGCTTAAAAACACACAGATTTGTAGTTTGGGAGGTCAGAAGTCTGAAATGGTTTCCATTGGGCTAAAATCAAGATGTGGGTAGGTTCATTCTGAAGGCTCTAAGGGAGAATTCATTCCTTGCCTTTTCCAGCTTAGGAATGTAGGCTGGAAAATCTTCAAGTCTCTCTCTGAGTCTGACACTCACTCTTCCACCCCAACTCTGTCACTTATAAGGACCCTACTCAGCAGTGGCCACAGGACTGGAAAAGGTCAGTTTTCATTCCAATTCCAAAGAAAGGCAATGCCAAAGAATGCTCAAACTACANGCCCCCCCCCCCACCTTAGAAAGACACAGCCAGAAGATCCAGGCTCTAAACTCGGAAGAGAGAGCCCGCATCGACTCTCCCTCATGTGCCATCATCTCGATCTTGAACTTCCCAGAACTAGGAGAGAGCAATGTCTGTCATCCTAACCTCCCCAGTTTGCGCCAATTCGCTTCCGCTGCTGGAACAAGCTGACACCCCCAGGAAAACCAGTGTTTCCCTCGTTCCAGTCCAGAGGCCCGGGAAACAGATTGGACAGTTGCTAAGGGCGGGAGTAGGGGGTGGTCAGGCTAGAGCAGAGAGAGGGAATTTCCCTTCCTGCAGCCTCCTCTTCTGTCCTGATCGTCAGGGGACTGGACGAAGCTCACTCACATTGGAGGAGGCATCTGCTTCATGAGGGCTACGGGGTCAAGTGCTGACTTCTTCCAGAAACTCTTACGGAAATAGCTCTTACAGTCAAGAATTAGTCTGTCTAGTCAAAGCTAGGGTTTTTCCAGTTGTCATGTATGTATGGGAGAGTTGGACTGTGAAGAAAGCTGAGTGCCGAAGAATTGATGTTTTTGCACTGTGGTGTTGGAGAAGACTCTTGAGAGTCCCTTGGACTGCAAGGAGATCCAACCAGTCCATCCTAAAGGAAGTCAACCCTGAATATTCATTGGAAAAACTGATGCTGAGGCTGAAACTCCAATCCTTTGGCCACCTGACGCAAAGAACTGACTCATTGGAAAAGACCCAGATGCTGGGAAAGATTGAAGGCGGGAGAAGGGGACAACAGAGGATGAGATGGTTGAACGGTATCACTGACTCAAAGGACATGAATCTGAGCAAACTCCAGGAGTGGCAATGGACAGGGAGGCCTGGTGTGCTGCAGTCCATGGGGTCGCAAAGAGCTGAACATGACTGAGCGACTGAACTAACTGAGCTGAACTGAACTAAACAGTTGGAGAGAAGGAATGTATCCACCAGAGTCCCGACAGACTGGTCATGTTGGATCTATCTCGTTCCTAGGTTGAGAACGCTCCTTCAGGGACCCACGGGGACATCACCTTTCTTACCTTCCATCCCAGTGCTTATGGCTGTTCAGGACGATTAAAAACCACAGTGGGATGGTTTGGGGCAGACCCTCTGGGACTCAGAAGAAATACAATTGCTTCATCACAGTCAACCCAAGGATTGGTTGACAGATGGGAGTGGAATGCATTTACTCCCAGGGGTAGCAGACAGGACCGATGAGCACGTTAGACTCCAGTGGGCACGGTAGACTGCTCTCTCCACCAGGAGAGAATAGCTCCTGAATGCAGAACCAGTCTTGCTGGTGCTCTGAATTGAATTCCCTTTGCAGAAATGTCCAGTTGCCTGGCAGTCGGATCCACCAGCTTCCAGTAACTCACCTAGGGAACAGAAAGGAATAATAGATGATTCAGCAAAGTGGAGCAATATGGAAGGATCACTGAGACAGGAGCTTCTGTCAACACCTCACTGTGTTTCTTCTGAACGGATGTCCAGGGGGCTACTGGACACTGAGAGCACCCAGGCCCTTGGATGAAAGATGCCCCATGTTGCCATGGCAACCCAGGAGGCATGCACACCCTCACCAACCTTGCCGGCAGCACGGTTGTCAATAGCTTGGTGAAGGTCAGTAGTTATGTTAGCAGTAGTAGTGCATCTGCAGGTTGAACACTGAGCTCTCTTGGAGGGGAGTGTCTGAAACCTATGAAATCAATTCATCAGAAAAGGATGAAAGCAAAGGAGGAAATTATCCATGGATTGAAATGTCAGCACACTCCATGCCTCCAGCATACTCCATTCAGGAAATCGGTTCCTGACTATTCACTGGAAGGACCGATGCTGAAGCTGAAGCTGCAACAATTTGCCCACCTGATGCAAAGAGCCGACTCACTGGAAAAGACTGTCATGCTGGCAGAGATTGAAGGCAGGAGGAGAAGGGGACAACAAAGGATGGGATGGTTGGATGGCGTCACCGACTCGATGGATAGGAGTTTGAGCAAACTCCGGGAGTTGGTGATGGACAGGGAATCATGGCCTGCTGCGGTCCATGGGGTTGCGAAGAGTCGGACACAACTGAGCAACTGAGCTCAACTGTTACCCCTTGCTGGTGGGTCTCAGTGAGGAGCAATTGTTTCCTCAAGGGGCATCTGGCAACATCTGGATTCATTTTTGATCGTCACAGCTCGGGAGAGGTCAGTGGAGGTGCTGGTCTCTGTTTCCGGTGGGTCAGTGTTGCTCTTAAGACAGCTCTTTGCAAAAAAGGGATTGTGCATGCATCCATGCATGCTCAGTAGCTTCAGTCATGCCCGACTGTTTGTGACCCCATGGACTGTAGCCCACTAGGCTCCTGTGTCAATGGGATTCTCCAGGCAAGACAGCTGGAGCATGTTGCCACACCCTCCTCCAGGGGACCTTCCCCATCTAGGGATCAAACCTGCCTCTCCTGACAAAAAAGGAATNTCGATGGACATGAGACTCAGTGAACTCCAAGAGATGGTGATGAACAAGGAGGCCTGGCGTGCTGCAATTCGTGGGGTCGCAAAGGGTCGGACACGACTGAGTGACTGAACTGAACTGAATGGTTTGTTTGGGCCCACCCAGATAACCCAGGATAATCTCCCATCTCGAGATATTTAGTATGTTGGCCCTTTTGCCATGTAAGGTAGAAATACTCCCAGGTCCCAGGAATAAGGATATGGACATCCTGGGGGATGGGAGGGCATCATTCTTCTTACCACTAGACATGATTGATATATCCATGTTTTCAGGGAATTCTTGCAAGTGACTCTGATGCACAGGTTAAATCCACCCAAGCAAGCATAAGGCTTGTGTAAAGGAGAGCAAGAGCCCCCAAGTCAGTTTAGCCTGTGAAGACAGAGGACTGGTCAGGGTGGGAAAGAAAATGTAAGGGAGAAATAAACTTCCATTACTATTCCTAAATCCCACTCCTGTAAAAATTCTGCTGTTTTTACATTGCCCACAGGGCACCTGCCACATCCCTTTCCATTTCACAGGTGGAAAAAATATGCTGAGAGAACCCAAAGAGCTTAAAGAGCTTGGGTATGTTACACATGGGGCCACTGAGGTCACAGCAATTCCATGGCTAAGTGGGAAAATGAATCCATCCCATCAGTGGCCCCATTTGTAACATACCCAGAGCACATCTGCTCCTATCAGGGCTTAGTTCTTAAGTGTTTGAATTTATCCAGACCCTGTAGTGATGTTTTCAGAATACAGTCCCACATCAGGAAAAAATAAAAGTTTCACTTTAATTAAAATGAGCTTATTGTAACTACCATAATTTTCTTCCTGCTATTTATGAGTCATTTAATAAAAACTTCCTAGGCTCTCAGTAGTCGTAGCTTTGCTCTAGGCCCCTCACTCCCCCAGTTCATCATTTCATGGCTGGGAAAGATCTTGAAACAGATCATTATAGTTGAAACATCTGGGGGCTTAAAAACCCCACTTTTGCATATCTGTATTGTTGCCAGAATGAATATAAAATATGTGAGTTTCCTGAGACATTAGATGCAAAAATCTTGTCTCCTCACTTTATTTCTTTGCACTTTTTTTTTTCTCTCACTCTCATTTCTAGCACAGAACTTGAAGTTTTCCAGTATTATAAGCTAAGAGAGCTCCTGAATTTCCATGCCCCTTCTTCTTGCATTCACAAATCCATTTTCAACAATGGGACTCACTTCTGCACCCACCAGCACTTCTTTGATATCTAAGTAGAAGTTTTGCCCTGGAACACATGTCCCAGTTTGAATTCCCACCCAAGGCGAAGCCAGGCTTCAGAAGAATAGCAGGGTCTCTAGAAGGTGCCATTCTGGACATTTGGAGAGAAAGAATGTCAAGGCTATATCAGTTTGACACTAGTTTCCATCGTGCAGAGAATCAAGAGATAGGGCAAATCAACCAGCTTCTAAAAAGGGTGTTGTTCTGACAAAAGCTCTTCAAAGGTTGATCTTTTTTGCCTTTCAGTTTGTTGTAATGTTTGTCCAACTGGAAAGTGAGCTCTAAGAATTTAGCCAAGTTGAAACAAATGAAATGACTTGTGTGGTCCTCTCCTGGCTCTCTATGGGGAGCTGGGACAGTTAGGAGGTGATCAAATGTACCGAGTGCCAGGGAAAGTATGTGCTTAAGACTAAAAGGATTCTGTTGACTAGAGAGGAAAGCATATCAACCAATTTTTCTTCATAAAAAGAAAAGATAATGGATGTCTCCCCCATATCCCTCAGGGATCATAGAGAAATATAACCAAAAAAAAAAAATGGCATGGTAGGAGAAAAAGAAAAAAGAAAGACTACTTGACTTTGTTGGAGATCAGAGTCTGAGAAGTATTCTTCTTATAACATTGAGTGTCCAGAATGTTGCCAATGATCATGAAATGTTAGTTTAATGGGACTGAACTAAATTTTATTGAATTACAGTGGTTGGAACAACAGGCAGTTCTACATGGAAATGGCATTGCTGAAATATACTTTAAGGTTAATCATATGTATCTGGTTTTTGATGTTGGACTCCCATGTTCAGCTCCACCAATGTTGAACTCCATGAGTACAAGGGTCCTGGGAACCACAGACCCTACCCAGAGCAACCAGATATCACTGGGTCCAAGAAAAAAGAATGACTAGGGTAACCATCACTACAAGACACCTGATACCTCTCCTGCCTGCACTCTGACAGTTAATCTCCCACTAGCCTTCATGATACTTTCAAACAAGTATTTTTTAAATGGTTCAAACTCTTAAAAATTCAGAGAGCTAGAGGGTAAAACTTATACAAATACACACACACACACACACACACACACACACACCACCATTACTGCTGCTACTCTGTGCAAAGGTAGATAAGCCAGAGCTAAATTCTATTTTCTTACAGGATCCAAGTTTTATGATGTGCCATTTTGACTGTATGACATTTTCCAGGCACAACCTTTCCTTGGGTCCAATGTACTTGGACAAATAAAACCAGATAGATCAATCACTTTTGATCTCCTCTATTGTTTTTTTTTTTTTAGTCAGAAAATCAAGCAATGGCAAATTCCTCAGGAAAATGACCCAAGATTTACTGAGTGCTAACTGTGTGGGAGAGCCATTCTTTGCCCTGTTGAAAAGTTATTAAAGACCCTGAAGAGAAATTCTCTGCCCTGAAGTATCCCTAGGAAGACGGAGCAAGGAACTTGAAGTTAGAACATCTGAGTTATCTGTTAAATCATTTTATATCAATGTTATTTGAAACTAATTCTTGTTCCACTAAACTTGCATATAAAATTTGTCAAAATATCAAATTACATATGAAATAAAGTTTGAAGGTACATTGCAAACTGTGAAGTAAATGTGACTGTCCATGTTTGCCATGGACGTGTAGACACAGCAGGGAAGAAGGGATGAGGAGTGAATTGAGAGAGCAACACTGACATATATACACGCCCACGTGTACAATAGCTAGCTAGTGGGAAGCTGCTGTTTAGCACAGGGAGCCCAGCTTGGTGCTCTGTGACAATCTAGATGAGTGGGACGGGAATGGTGGGAGGAGGCTCCGGAGGGAGGGCATATGTGTCTATGTACACCTGATTCATATTGTTGTACAGTGGAAAAAAACACAACCTTGTAAAGCAATTATCCTCCAATTAAAAATAAAAAATAAAATAAACTCACATAGGGAGACAATCCAGCTATACCAGCCTTGAACACTGGGTGCAGGGATTGTGGCACATCTCCTGACATATCTCAGTGTGTAACACCCTTGCTTTCACATAGAAGCTACCCAAAAGGGTTTGATGAGAAAAAGATGGATGAATGAATGGTATAAGGATAATTACAAATGTATGGACACATGAGGAATAACAGTGCAAATGGTAACTACGTATCAAGAGTCACCAAGGCAAGTTCTTGAAGATGGTTCCTGAAGGGGAAAAAAGGAACAAGAAGTGGAAAAGAAAAAAAGTGATGGCAGAAGAAGGAAGAAAGGAAAATGCAGATGGGAAAATGGAACAAAGAGAGTTTGGAAAGAATAAAATGTCACTGGAGAAGGGTGACAGACAGACTTCGCCGAAGTGAAGGGGCAGATTCCAGAGTAATGGGAGATGACGTTTCCATAACTGTGAGAGTAGAAGGAAAGGAGGGAGGGGAGAGCTGATGGAGAGAAATGCCAGAGTCAAGTGTTCTCCAGCCTTTGTTGGGTTGGAGGTTGAAGGAGATCAGCAATGACCAGGAAAAGATGCCATGGACTTCATCTAGCAGAGACAATTGCTCAAACGACCTGCCAGCCAGGAGGAGGTGATATAAGCTGACTTAGTGACTCCAGATGGGCTCTCGTAAAGGAGGTGGCTCCTGAGCATGAGTGTGAAGCATAAAGTCACAGGCCTCTACCTGTGATACAAGGAGCGTGACTAGTGTGGAGTCAAGAAAAGCATAGTGAGTTTGGAGGAAGAAAATAAGGCTTGTGAGGAGGACAATTATACAACTTAACTTTTACCCCATTGGCCAAGTTTCTACAAATTTGGTCCACACTGAACTCTTCCTCACGAAATAGTACAGTCAATTGATGCTGTCTGCCCTCTGTCCCTGCTGGATTCCATTTATTTTAGTCTTGTCTGCTACAAGCAGACAGTGATTTTTTTAAGAGCCCTTCCCTTGTACCTCGAAAGTCATGGCTGCCACAAACCTGTGCTTTTTAAGTGCACAGAAAGTACCCACACCCATAGCTCCCCAGCTTCCTGTATGGTGAGCATCTCACGCCCATCAGTTTGCAGCACTGTCCCTAGCCTTCTGCTCTTATTCTGAACCTGCTGCCACTTGGCACCAGCCCCATCTGGTCCTGTCTCTTAGCTGTGTCCTGCCTCTCCATCTTTTTCCTCCCCTGTGGAGTTCACACGTACATACTGACCCACTAGCCCCTGACCTTTGGCTTCTGCCCCAGGACTTTGTTTAGATCTTTCTACCTACCACCCCAGCGTATGGCTGTCCTGGGTGTTCATCCACTCCCACCCATCAGTGTCACATAGGGCATATCCTAGCCCTGACTTACCAACCACCTAAACCCAGAGGAAGAGTAAATCAATCAGTACCTCAACTAGCTCCAGGCCACAGAATAGCATCTTAATAAATATAATTAAATAATAAATGAATGAATTAAATTTTTTTTTTCCTTCTGGCACCTGTGTAGCTTTCTACAGACTAAGGATCTAATGCATACCTACCAGCAGTCTCGAGCATAGACATCACACACCCCCGTACTGAGACCTATCTTCAGATTCAAAGAACAATTCCTTTGACCTCTGCAAAGGCAGCTTACTTTGAGGGGCCCATGCACCAAGGGCAGAACTGTAGATGCGTGGTGCATCTTAAGCATAGGGCATGGTGAGAACTCTGTGTAACTTCCCTGTAAGTTAGACAAGTACTTACAATGAAAGGTTTGTGAGTTCACAAAGCTCCGGGGTATTTGAAAAGACAGTTCAGCTTCCTGTCTGGGAAGAAAATGACAGCTCTCCTCACTAGGATTAAGCTTCAGATATTCGAGAGGAAAAAAGAAAACTTCTGAATAACGCATTGGACCCACTGCAGAAAACTTGGTGTCTCGTGAGCTTTACCCCTGTGAAATCAGATGCCTCAAGTATTGACAGTGAACGGAGGTACTGGGCATCATTTCAAGAAAAGACAATGCCTTTCTCACTCCCAGGATGACCACAAAGGTTAAATCTACTCCCTCTCATGGATGGATGACAGGACAGGCAATCCACTCCCCTTCCACAGGTGAGAGTATTTCCTAAAGATCTTTCAAATGGGTCCCTTTCTTTCCAGCTCTACCGCCTCTACTGGAGTTTCAGCCATCCTCACACACCCCATTTAAACAGCTGCAACCACCTTCCAAACTATTTCCCTGCCCTTGAACTCACTCCCCTCAAATGTGTTTCTCTCACACCCCAGAAAGTGACCTGAAACATATATTTATTTCCTCCTCTGTTAAAAATTGTTTCACAGTTCTCTGTTGTCTGTAGAATAGAAACCAAGCTCCTTTGCAAGGCATAAAAGTTTGCCACAAGCTGGTTTCTGTCCACCTCCAGAGCTGTGTCTCCCCACCATCCCTACTCCCACTCTTCTGTGTGCACACTCAGTCACTAGGTTGTGTCCAACTCTTTGTGACCCTAGACTGTAGCCTCCTCTATCCATGGCAAGAATAATGGAGTGGGTTCCCATGCCCTTCTCCAGAGGATCTTCCTGACTCAGGGATCATCTCCCGTGTCTCCTGAATTACCAGGCAGATGCTTTACCACTGAGCACCTGAGAAGCCCTTCTTTTCACTCTAATGGTGTTGAATTATTTGTAATTCCAACTATACTATGATATTTGAAAACACTCTCTTGACTTAAGCTGTTTTCTCTGCCTGCTACACTTTTTCATTCCTTCTTTACTTGGAGAACTTTTTTTTTTTTCCTTTAAGTTGTAGCTTAGATGTCAGATCCTCCAGAAGAAGCCCACTGATCTTCAGCAGGTTTGGCTGGCCACCCTATCTCTTTGTGCCTCCTTGCCAATCTAGAGTTCCCACTCTCTGAACATCCCCTGGTTTCCATGCTTGTTGTCACCACTTCACAGGTCATTCCTAATGCCACACTCTGCTTTCAGTCCCTTAAAAGAATGTCGTGAGTGTGGGCAGCCTGGAATAAGATCCTCTAAAGCCATATCATTTCCAAGGTATTAGGCCTGATGGTGGATCCAGAATAAAGTAAGAAAAGAACACAGAAGCCTTTTGATTATATAACAAAGCTGGGTTGATATGTAAGGGACAGTGTATTTATGAGTGTGAGTACCAAGGTTCAGCCTTGACAGTGATTTCGTTGCATTTGTTCTGTAAGGTCAGTGGCAAAAAAATGTGCAAAAAAGGCAAAGAAAATCAGCCTCTCCTTTCCCTTACTTAAGCCACTCCTGAGTCATTAACTGTCACTTGTGATATCTGCAATAAGTATTCTAATAGACCCACTTACTTAGAATCACCTTTTTACTACAGGGCATAGTATCACAATGCACTGAAAGGGACATGAGAAGATGTGTACTTTATGGTGTAGAAGGGGCATTACCAACAGAAGAAGCCAGTTTAATGAAATAGACAAGAGAGATACAAGAGAGTGCCAGGAATGTTCAGGGCTGAACATGGGGTGAGGCTGAACATGAAAGGAGCTGAGCAGGTGGCACTCACTCTATGACTGTCTACACTGCAGCCCTCCTGACAGTGCCAGCAAGGCATAGGCAGAAGTGTAGACCCACAGGAGTGAAAATCTATTTTCCCACCGTCATCTTTCCTATCATATTTGGTCTGATGGAAGAAAACTTCCAGATACCGACCAGTTTGTCAGCTCAGAAGCATTCATGAAAAAAGGTCAAAACTTGCTCCATGATGGCAGAGCTGGCTTTTGTCCCTGGTTAAAATGCCAGTGCAAAGAGGTCAGGCAATGTAAGGAGTCCATTCAGAAAGAGGGCCCATTATTTCTCCTCTTATGCAAAACTGCTACTAAGATTGTATAAACTTGTACTTATCACTTCTTTTAATTCACAAGATTCCTCTTCTACCTCAGTAACTTAGGAAGAGTTACAGCTCCTGCAGTAATCATGCAGCTTTAACATCCTGGTTAGTTCCATCCAAGAATGTACACAGATGAAAACAGGGATGAGAGCTGAAATCATGGTGTACACGGGCAGAGATCTAGAACTTAGAAAAAGTGTATAGATCATCACTAAGTTCATTTAACAGCATTCATCTTTACTTACAACCTCAGGTATTTCATCAGCAGTATCAGTGCTGAGAAGGGTTACATTATTCCTCCCCACACTGAAATTCTGTCAATGTGTCAGAAGTTCCCCAAAAAAGAAAGTAAAAAAAGAAATTAAGATTTTTTTATTCTTTCTGGCTATAGACAAACTCAGCATATCATCAGTGTGGAATCAAATAATTGCCAGGGAATACAATTTGGGTGTTGGTTATATGAGTTTCAGACAAATTCATCATAAAACTCCCTGAAGTGGAAAACCTGGTAGCAGTTTCCAAAATTTGCTGTGATGATGCTCAGCTTGGTCAGCCAACAGAAATTCCTTGGGTATACATCCCATGCTTCACTGGGAACTGCAGGAAAGCAAAGAAGTTCCAAGATTGAATGGCTTCTTAGAAGAAATGTACTAGGCAAACCCAAAAGCTAAGCAACATCACTGAGAAGATGAACCCATGCCTTCATTTAATGAACATATATCAAGCACCTACAAGGTGTCATGTGCAAAGTGCTCTGAGATCATAGATGAAGAGAATAACTGTAAGGGAATCCAGGATAACTTCACATGCAAATCATCTTTAGAATAAGCCTTGATGGGCAGACAGGCAAGGCAGACATTCCAGATAATCAACATTATAAAAATATAAAGAAATATGGAAAAGAAAAAGCAAGGTAATCTGGGAAACACAAAAAATTTAATATCACTGAACAGAGACAATAGTTTAGAAAAGAACATGTGATGCGATCAGATAATAGTTATATGAAACAGGGCAATTCATCTTCCTGAAGAATACTTTTCAAGAACAATGGTAACATTATATTTACTTTACAGAGTTGCTGTGAGGATTAAAAGAAGGGGGGGTGGGGAGAAACTACAGTATATGGAAGCAGACAGCACAGAGTAAACTCTCAATAAGATTTTTTTTTTATTATATCAGTGCAAATAACTGAGGGCATCCCAGGTGTCTCAGTGATAAAAAAAATCCCTGGGTAGGGAAGATCCCCGGAGAAGGAAATGGCAACCCACTCCCATTCTTGCCTGGAAAATCCCATGGACAGAGAATCCAGGTGGGCTACAGTCCAGGGGGTCACAAAAGAGCAAAACACAACTTAGCAACTAAACAACAACAAATAACTTAAATAATTTTGAAGTAAAATGAAATTTTATTGTGGTCAATAAAAGAGCTACTGTATAATGTCTTTCATTATCAATCATATAAAGGATGCTCTGTTGTCTGACTCAGATATTTCCTTCAAATTGAGGCATTCATTAACCTTATTGCTAGGTATGTTGGCTGTTGATGGCCAAGTTCTGCATCCCAATCCAAGAATTACTCACTGCCAGAAGGAGAGAGTCCAAGTTTATATTCTCTCCCCAAGAGCAGCCTGTGTTCAACAACTCGTAGATGGGAAGATACAAAGTTCCCACCATCATGCCTCAATTTACAGCAACTCCATAGGACCACCCCTCAAATTCAGGGCTTCCCAAGGGATGGACTAAGGCTCTGTTACAACTGCATCTCAGCTCAGCTTCTCCCTCCACCCATTTCTACTCCCCTTACTTTCCACTTGATACTGTGCCTGAGAGTGCGCCCAAATAAGCCTCTTGGATACAAATCTCCATCTCAGTGTGTTTCCAAGGAATCCAACCTAAGGCAGTCATACTCTTGTAAATTCACTGCAACAGTAAGAATCTAAATGGAGTTCAGATCTACGAGACTGATTCATTCATAATATCACCTTAAAACTTACTGACTAGGGCCTAAGGCACAACTGCTTTGCCCTGGGCTGAATTCCACCCTTGAGTAGAGTTGTCATTGGCCTCTCTGCGCTCTTATGCTCTGTGCTCTGTGCTCTTTAGCATTCCTCCTAAAGAGCCAAGATACAGTGCAAAAACCCTAAGCCCTGGAGACTCAAACAAGGAACAACGATTGACTATTCCATGCCCTCCAAATCTATTATATGCCACCAAAAAAAGGCAGAAGAAAACAGATTTCATAACACTAAAATCTAATTATTCTTTATCCCTTCAGCACTGTGAGAAAAGTTTGCCAGTCCTCAATCATTTCTGGGTTAGCATAAATGCACACCGGAAAATAGCTTAAGGCAGTAATCCTAAATGAAAGCATTACTGTCAATTACATGAGAGCGTTCCTTTTATGGGGACTGGGAGGCCACATTTGGAATATTTGGTCCTCTAGACAAAATGTTTAGAAATAAGAAGTGAAAAACCTAAAGAAGCATCCTTCCCTTCCAGGTGAGAGGCAAGAGAAGTCTTGAGCATGACAGTTGCCAGGAATCCCAGAAAGGCTGCTTGAATCTCACACACATCAAGCAAGTTTGTATTGATAAAGTAGCCAAAGCTGTACTTGGCAATGTTTCTTGATTCTGTAAACAGATAGAGACAAATTCACAGGAGTGAGAATAACTCTCTCACATACTTTACCATACTTTATACTTTGTTGAGAACTCAGCAGCGAACTTCACACTTCATTGAAAATCCATTAAAACAATTACCAGGTCATTAGCACGGAATTTTAAGCACTAGCTTCCAAACTCCTTCTCAGTAAAGAAAACTCTGATAGACCCTCAGCTCCTGCAGCCAGCACAGTCTGAGGGAGCTTTAGTAGACATCCAAAGCATACAGAGCCACATTTTTTTTTTAATCCTCTCTGAAAAAAATAGGATGTGTCAGGTGTAAATCACTTGCAAAAAAATATTGTTTGTTATATAACATATGCACATGCATCACTATTTTATCAATTGTATTGAGCAGATTGTAGTAGGTGGCTGGTAAATGGTGGATGGATCAGGAAAAATGTTTCCAAGGCAATTACAAATGTCCTCTGAACACCTTCCAAGGCTTTAAGGATTATTTGTGTGTCAGAGACTCCCACATTTGTCTCCGGCCCAGACCTCTCCCTTGAACTCTAGATTTGTATTTTCTACTGCTGCTTTGGAATCTCATTTGGATGTCTAATAAACTCTTATTCATGCCAAAAACTGATTTCTTGGTCTTCCCTGCAAAGCTGCTCCACCCACAAGCATCTCCCTCACAGTTAAAGGCAACTCTCTTCCTCTAATAGCTTAAGCCAAAGTCTGAGGTTTCTCTTTTTTTTTTTTTTTCCCTTTACTAATTTCTCTTTCAATTTCTCCTCTCTAACCATAAGGAGTTTTTGTTTGTTGGCATAAAGTTTTATTTATGGAAAAATAATAAATTCTAGCTATTTGCTCTACTGCCTTATGCCTACAGTTAGCAATACCATAGTGTATACTTAAAAAAATTTTAAGAGGGTAGATCTTGTATTTGTGCTGTTGCTGCAAGAAGGCGGATCCCTTCCAGGGCCCGAAACTGGGCTCTTGTCTAACACTCGGAAATGAACTGTCCGAGGAGACACGTGTGCTGACAAAGCAAGAGATTTTACTGGGAAAGGGCACCGGGTGGAGAGCATTAGGTAAGGGAACCCAGGAGAACAGCTCTACCATGTGACTCACAGTCTCGGGCTTTATGGTGATGGGATTAGTTTCGAGGTGGTCTTTGGCCAATCATTCTAATTCAGAGTCTTTCCTGGTGGTGCACGCATCACTCAGCCAAGATGGATGCTAGCGAGAGGGATTCTGGGAAGTGGGCGGACACGTGGTGTCTCCTTTAGACCTTTTCCGATTGGTGGTGGCTTATTAGTTCCATATTCCTTATCNCCTTATAGGGGAGGAAACGCGTTTCAAGAAGGAAGAATAACATATTGGAATGTCCTCAAGTGGGAAGACACCTGACATTTTTAGATGAGCCACTGTGAGTGGAGCACAATAAGAGGGAGAGGTGGGAGAAGAAACTGGACATTGGAGTCAGGTTACTCAGGGGGCAATGGAAACTCTTTGGGTTTTATCAAGTACAGTAGTAACTTGAACAAACACAACGTCAAAAGATTTGACCATTTAAAATAGCTTTTCTTTAACCAGAAAATTGTATCAGCTAGAAAATTCCATTATACTATAGAATTCATAGTTGTTTTTTTACCACATAATAATTTTGAGATTTTGAAGGTCACATGGATGGATCCTAAAGATATTTAACAATTGCTTAAAGACATTTTACTACTTCCTTTAGTTCATATCTGGCCTTCCTCTCTCTAATAAATCTATTAGCAAATATTAATTGAGATTCATCTCTGTACAAAGCAAGAGTTAAACAGTGGGGAATCATACCTTATAGAAGATAAAGGGGAAAAAAATCATTAACTGGTTGCAAACCAATGCAACAGTATCCAGTTCATGTCTTCAGTTTAAAGAATGCCTCTTTCAATAATTTATGTGTCCATTAAACTTGTATGAACAAGGTGAGCAAGTGGAGAGTGATTGCTACATGCTAGGTCCTCAGCCTGGAGTGCTGGCTCCCTCTTTGTTTGTAAAACTGCTAAGCTTTCAACATACAACTCAACTGTCACTCCCACAGTCTTCCCTGACTTGCCCAGACTGTTTATCTCCCTACTCTATCCTCACAAAGCCATTTGGACTTATCTTGACTACAGTACTCGGCACACTTTCTTATAACTGTGTGTGTAACCTATACATTTCTATCCAACAGGAACAGAGTAACACTTCTCATTTTGTCTTCACTGCCTGTGGTTGCCTAGCAGACACTTAATAACTGTTTTCATGAATGAATTAATCTGGTGAGAGAATTCCAGGCTCACTTGGCAAGAACATACTCCCTTACAAATATAATATGTCTTTCGGGGGTACTATGGACTTTCTTTCCCAGAAAGGCTTAAACTGATTTTGTTTCTCTTGAGGATTTTGGCATTTTCTGTTTCAGTCAGATCTCCTGAATTATTTTGTTGTCTTCATGGGAGCTCAGTCCTTTTGCTTATTGACTGCCATCTTGTATTTCTGGCCCATGATTGACAGAGCAACTGGAATCTACGAGCAGAAAATCAATAATGCAAGGCCTTCAGACAAGCCACCCATGCTCTTGAAGAAACTGGTTTCCTGGTCTCAGTGGCAGTCACTGATCAGAAAATGTAACACTAGTGAGCCATGAATAGAAACAATGTAAAGTCAGCCACACTATTTCTTTGCATGAGAGGGTTTTTATATTGGTTTCCTGTGTTTAAATTCTGTGATGTTTCTCAAACCCTGGAGAGGGGATGAAAATCCGGTGCATGGAAAAGAAAGGGAGAGGGAAGGGGCAAACAAGTAAAAATTGTAAAGTGTGCAAATCTGTATTCATTTGTTTTCTCATTGCCATGCTAACCTTCACCAGTCCTTAAGCTTTAAGGATCCTAAATGTAAATTTATTCTTTAACATAACATTTTCCTTGTTCAAGTGCAAGTGACACTCGAGTAGACATGAAAGATTCGAGACTTATTACTTGCAAGTTAGCATTTTACTGCTAATGTAGCCTGCCACCCTTTACCTCGTAGTTTTATGGTTGCCTAATTATAGCCCGCAGGCCTAGGGTGGTCCTTTGCTACTTCAACTGGAATGTAGCTTCCAGTGAATTCTCCCCATTAGGACCTCCCACTGAGTTATTGATTATTAAGGTAATGCACTTTTAGTGTTGTATCTTTAACATGGAAATGTAAAAATGAATGGCTTGCTGTTGGAGGACTGCAAAAAAGAGGAAAGAAACTTCCCTAATGCTGAGTCCTCTGTGCTATTTAGGTTACCTTTAATTTCAAACATTGTCAGAAAAGCACAGTTTACCTGTCAAGTGATTAGATGAATGGCATTTTATTACCATATATTTTAATTTCTAAAGGAAGACAATTTGACATAGAAAAGCTGGCAATTTTTGTCTTAAAAAGAAAGGAAAAGAAGGGAGAGGGAGAGAAGGAGGGAGAGATGGAGAGAAGAAGGTAGGGAAGGAGGAGATGAGGATGCATAGGAGAGGGGAGGATAGAAACAAGGGAAGGAAACCTGCTTAAATTCACTGGACTTTTTTATTTTTATTTTTTTTAAGTAAAGAAAGTATAAAGATGGCCCCTATCTGGGCAACCTTCATACTAATGAAATGTTCTGAAAATGGACATCTTATCTAGTCAGTAGGAAACAGAACAGAAAGGGAGGTGAAGCCTCTTCATTATTTAGATGTAAAAAAATATGACTCTGGGTTATAACAGAACAATCCTTTATGAGGAACCTCCCTGGGAGCCCACACACAAGATAAATACCTGCAAACGGCACACAGGAAATGGACTTTGTTAGATAAATTGTCTGAAGGTGAGCCTTTGGTTGATAGAGGTTTCTCTTCCCTCTGCACATAGAAGACACTTTCATTTGTAGAGCTGCTCCTCAGGGCCGATGCCCACGATTTAAGCTGCAGGAGCAGCACCGTTGGGAGAGTAATAAGGAAAAGAGGATGAATTGGGTGGGTGCCCCTTGAATCCGAGCTTCCGTGCCCAGACCTTATTTTAGGCGAATGCAGAAATCAGAATCTGATAAATTCACTTGACTCTTGGAAAGGAAACTGAATCATCGATCACTTTTTTAACTGCAAAATCTATTGAAAATAGACCCAACAGTGAGTCTCGGAGGTGTTCATGATTAGTTTTTGAGAATTCAAGAATCCTGCTGTCTTCGCATGCCTGCAAGTGATAAAATACTGTTTGCTTGCAAGTTACATAATGTATTATCTGAAAGCATGCTGAAAATACAAAATGCTATCCAAACGTTAGTAGTAACATTTCGTTGTCATATTTTCTTTCTTGATGAAAGTAGTGCCAATTTACAAATTTAAGTGCAGAAGACAATTCTAAACTTCAGGGGCTGACTGCCTTTCATGCAATGATTTGGATGGAGAGACTTGAATCCTAAATAGTCCCCAAAAGGGCCAATTATCATTCACGGAATATTATAAGCACTGATATTATTTGTCAGCCAGGTTCATCTGTAGATCTTAAAAACTTTGCTAAATAAGTGCCATTAGCCAGGCCCCTCTGAATGGTGTCTCAGAAGGAGATCTCAAGACACAGAGACTCAGCTTCAGATGTAGAACAAATTGAGAGTCAGGGATGAGCATCAAACAAAGCCACTGACCTACCAACTAGAATCTGCTTCCTCTCAGAAGCTTGGTACCCAAGAGACCCTTGAAAGCAAATAAAATGCTAACAGCCAGTAATTAACTTAAGGGTGGGTCCTAGTTTAATAGGAAGGTGCTGACTTTTTTATTAGTGGAAGGAATGTTTTTAATTGGATTTGTTAATAACACCCTATGAGCCGTATATACACTGGAACAGCTCTTAGACTATAAATTTAAACTTTCAGACTTGAGTTGCCAGAGAGAAAGTACAATAATACTCTTTTCCCTCAAGGGAAGGGCTAGACTAAAATAAAAGGGAATCCTGGAGACAGGCATCAGAGGAACTAAGAGTTGGGTAAGAATCTAGGGTTGGGGATAATTTGTTCAGAGGCCAAGTGGAGTCACAGTCAGCCCCCGCCTTTCCCTCCACACAACGGTCAGACTCACACTTGATGAGTTGCAAATGTTGTATAAAGCTTTTTGCTTTTTAGGATAAGTTTCCTGTCTCATTAAAAAAAAAAAAAAAAAGTCTCTACAAACTTTTAGCTCTCTTTTAAGCAAACTGCTGTCTGTATGCTGTAATTAAGTTCCATTTTTTTTGCATTGACTCGCCGGATGGAGGGTGCCATAAATCATATGAACAAATGTTTGAGCTAAAATCCTCTCTGTGAGCACCATAATTTAAGTGAATTCATTCTCAGTTCATCTCTTGGAGACATGATCTCATAGCATCTGTTCTGGACAAAGATAGCCGTCTTCATTACCTGGAAAAATAGCAGTGAGTTTATTACAGGTTACTCTAGATGGACCTTTTCTTCATTTATTCATTCATTCAGATATTTAGTGTTTCCATTTCTGCAAAAGACTTATATGTATATTTGTGTGGGTATATTTGTGTGTGTGTCATAAAGGAATTAAAAAAAAAGAAACAGTGTGGGCCAGTTATTACTGTTTTGCTGAGAAATCATCCTTCTGTCCATGCATCTGGACACTGGCTAGTCGGTGATACAGAAAGAGATAGCTCTGCCCTTTCTCTGGGCTGCATTTGCCCCCAGCAGTATACAGGAAAGAGTTTGGGCTATGGCCTCAGGGGTGTTCTTTCTTGCAATCTCTTTGTCCTTGTTGGGCAGAATTTCAGCAAGGTCTGTGTTCTCCTGGGAGAAATTTGCTTGACGATTTTATTGTGCCCTATTTTGATTAGCTTGTATGGTGAGCACTATCTTAGGATGAAAAATAGACTGCACTTTGTTGCGGCTTGAGCTGTCAAGAGCAGCAAGAGCTGTTTAGTCTTAGTTTAAACATTACTGCAATGTGACACGTTGACAACAGAGTAGCTTCTACTCACCACTTCCCAAGGTTCACTGGCTATTGTTGGTTAGAGTTCTCGTTATTCATATTCTTTTTTTTCTTGATTGGAGTATAATTGCTTTCTAATGTGATAGTTTCTGCTGTGCAATGAAGTGAATCAGCTATGTGTATTATTCAGATTCTTAATTAACATGAACTGGAACATACTATGGTTGACCACAAGCCCCACCACTCCCTATTACCTGTCTCTTCATCTTTGCAGGTGATAAGCCTTCAGCACCTGTTAACTTAGACAATGGCAGATCTCTTTAGGGTAGAGTATAGGGCTGCTACAGCGTTTTACAAAGTGCAAAATTGGTATGCAGGCCAAATCTTCATCTGAGATTAGTTAGATTGAAATACTGAATCAGGATCATCAAATTCTTTGAGAGGCCGGAATGCTGGGCTTAGTAACAAGACAGATTTTTAACAGGGAGAAATATGAAGTCCTTCACTTATGCTCAATAGACCAGCTGCATAAATACGGAATGAAGGAGAATGGTTTCAAAATAATCATGCCTGTGTTTAAAAGATGTAGGCTTTTTCATTGACAGCAGGCTCAACATAAGTCAATCATAGAAGATGTGACTGCAAAAAAAAGTTTCTCAACAATTTGTGGTGACAACTTTAGAAGTGTGGAATCCAGATCAAGGGAAGGCTGTGTCTGTGAGCTGTACCATTTACACTTCACACAAAGACATTAAGCAACTGGATGACATTTGAGAAGTAAGCTGAACGGGGGGAATTGAAAGCCATTTCCTGTAAGTAACAGCTGAAGAAACATGAAATGTTACCCTAATGAGGACAGGACTTGAAGAATCTATGATTGCTTTTTTCTCGAATATTTCAAAAGCTCCTGTATGGAAGAGGCACTATCTTGTTCTCTCCTGGCCAAGAAAGAGAATCATACTCAGTCGATAGAATCTGAGCAGAAGTTTAAACCTGTTTTTTTCATTTGTACTTATTTAAATGAATGAATCAGGAATAGAAATCCATGATCATTTGTTTCACTGCTCAATTTGAGAAATATGAGAACTGCATTATCCTGCTTTCTGGAGGCAGGGCAGGAATAAAGAGGGCAGCATTACTGATCCCAAGTGCTACATGAGTATGGATGCTTTGAAAGAAAGATGGAGAGGCAGGTAGGAGTCCAAATGCAGACAGCCTAAAATGCAGCACTCTCAGGTCAAACTTCATTTTTCAGGTAATGCAAACAACTAAGAAAAACAGAAGGCATATCACAATAGCACAGAAGCAAGGAGGACTTTATTAGACCATATGGATGGAGAATATCTGCTTAGGACACCCAAGAACTGATGTGGGTGGCATTTCTAGGCCAGTTCAATCAGGAATTCAGTCTAGGCATTGCTCATTTTACAATAATCTACTATCAGTGGAACACTTGACAAGGGACTGGAGAAGAAGTCCACAAAGTAGGCTGGCTATGTCTCCACAGCCCCCGAATTTAGTGAATTTGATTAATTATTTCTTGGGCATGGATTAAAACAAATACTTTCAACTTGTTATCTGGATATCATGGAACATAAAAGGAACCAATGGGGATAGAATTGACACTCTTTCCAAAACTCTGGCTCCCTTGACCTTGGACATACATTTAAAATATATTTAGTTTGCATATTTTCTCTCTCAAGGAGATCCAACCAATCCATTCTGAAGATCAGCCCTGGGATTTCTTTGGAAGGAATGATGCTAAAGCTGAAACTCCAGTACTTTGGCCACCTCATGCAGAGCTGACTCATTGGAAAATACTCTGATGCTGGGAGGGATTGGGGGCAGAAGGAGAAGGGGACGACAGAGGATGAGATGGCTGGATGGCATCACTGACTCAATGGACGAGAGTCTGAGTGATCTGCGGGAGTTGGTGATGGACAGGGAGGCTTGGCATGCTGCAATTCATGGGGTCGCAAAGAGTCGGACACGACTGAGCGACTGAACTGAACTGATTGAGGTGAGAAGAATTTACATGTCTACCACTAGTTCCTCAGAACCACATGGAATGCCATAGGTAACAGATGGACTGAGATGTGGCAGTACTTTTGCTCTTCTTTGTCTTCCAGACTTTACAAATGAGGAGATCCTTCTTATCCATCCGTGTGTCTCAATAATCAGTGTTCTGTTTCATATGCCAGTCTTCACCCTAAAGCTGTTCTGGGGGGCGGTGAAAATTTAAGACATATTTATAACATATACTTACACAGCATAGGTTATTATGACTACAATTGCTACTATTTTTATGATTCTTGATCCTATGGTAATCCAGGGGGCAGCTAATAACTCCCTTGGTGCAAACTGTTTACCCATAAACACTTTCATGAAGGCTGAGTGGCAATTAAGGTAATGGTCCTGGTGTAGGTAAAGGTAAATGACCTCGTTAAGGCCTCGGCCGAAATGGTACCCCAGTGACCTGAGAATGTTAGTAAGCAGCAGTTTACTCAACACTGAGTATTTTATTCACCATATTTCAAGGCCTCTATCATTATTGTTGTTTGCTTCCCATCCATTACAGCGCGACATGAGGTTGCTGGATTTGGGTTGAGAACGTGTGTACATGTGTGCATTCCCAGCAGATCTGAACTGCTGGCTAGAAGCCTGCACATCTTGAAGCGCAAGTTCACTTCTGTGGGTGACAGTCAGCTCCTTCATTCTCAGGAATTAGTGGCATTAATCTTGGCTTAATCATACTCAAATCCTGTAATCACTCATCCACTGATTTGTTTCAGCCAATGTCATAAATCCATCTAAATCCTTTACCTATGGAGAGAAAGAGAGAGTGAACCCCACAAAGAATTATTCACTTGACTAGCCTGCTGGTGCTATCATAAAATGCTGCTTAATTATTACTAGTGCTACAACATTTAATGGATCTCCATTATAGGACTGCTAATCCTTTACTCTCTGTGTGTGTGGTGGGCTCTTTGAAGTGAACATGGCATCATCTAAGATGCCCAAAGTTGTTACCATTTCCTCACCAACAAAGTGGCCACTGCCACACAGGGTCCTGCCTGTAAAGCCTTAGGGCTTCAAGTTGCTGAGCACAGCCAGAGCCAAATCTGAGCCAGGATTTACTTACTGGGAGCACAGGGTCAGTCCTGATCCTTTAAAGGGCCGAATAGACCAGTTGCATAGTCCTACCTCAATCAAGAGAGAGGGAGAATGAGAAGATTGAAGTTCTACCATGTTGTTCACATAGACATTCTACAAATGTCAAAGGGTCAAGATATTCAATAATAGCATCTTAAACAATATAACAGGGCTCACCAGAAATTAATAACTAAACAGACCAAAGTCTGCATTATGATACAATCCACTGAGCCTAAAATATAAGCAAGTTTTTAGTGTTCCCTCTGCCACTTCTAGGTGCAAGACTATGAGTTCTTGATTTTACCATTCCTAAATCACTGCAGATGGTGACTGCAGCCATGAAATTAGAAGATGCTTACTCCTTGGAAGAAAAGTTATGACCAACCTAGATAGCATATTCAAAAGCAGAGACATTACTTTGCCGACTAAGGTCCATCTAGTCAAGGCTATGGTTTTTCCTGTGGTCATGTATGGATGTGAGAGTTGGACTGTGAAGAAGGCTGAGCACCGAAGAATTGATGCTTTTGAACTGTGGTGTTGGAGAAGACTCTGGAGAGTCCCTTGGACTGCAAGGAGATCCAACCAGTCCATTCTAAAGGAGATCAGCCCTGGGATTTCTTTGGAAAGAATGATGCTAAAGCTGAAACTTCAGTACTTTGGCCACCTCATGCAAAGAGTTGACTCATTGGAAAAGACTGATGGTGGGAGGGATTGGGGGCAGGAGGAGAAGGGGACGACCGAGGATGAGATGGCTGGATGGCATCACGGACTCGATGGACTTGAGTCTGAGTGAACTCCGAGAGATGATGATGAACAGGGAGGCCTGGCGTGCTGCGATTCATGGGGTCGCAAAGAGTCAGACACGACTGAGCGACTGAACTGAACAGGGCAGAGCTTAACCTGGTAGGGCAGAGTGAGTGGGAAGGGGCTCTGGGTTGACTCCATCTGGTCAGAAGGAGGACAACAATTCTGCCCATAGTTTGAGCAGGTATAACCACAAAGGCATGGACCATAGTGTGTGTATGCGTGTGTGTGTCCACGTGCACATATGTATCCACATGTGCATTTCATCTGTCTTCCTAGAGCAAAGGGCTCTGTCTATCAAAGAACTGGCTGAGTGTATTCCTGCCTCACGAAAGTCACAGTGATGGCCGGCTGTCGTGGGCTGGAAACCAGGTGTCTGAGCAGCCCACCCCTTCTCCCAGTCTTTCATGGAAACCGCTGTCATTCTTAACAATGCAAACAAAGCATGCTCTCCCATCATACTCCAACACTGTGGCAAATTGTCCCGTCTTCCTTCTGACCTAGGACTTGAAGGCTTCCACTGATTTAGGAAGCCATCTGGCAGCCAAAGGGAAATTTCTCAGGGACTTCCCCTCCTGCAAAGTTTTGCAATGTCATAATTCTTCAATGGGTCAACAAGTTTAAATGAGAAAAGCATACATTTTCAATTAAGATTCAGATTATGTTTAATATCACGCTTTAGGCATCAAAACAGGAGTGGATAACCAAAACCATACCAAAATCAGAAGAAAGAAGAAACACAGATTCCAGCAGCCGTTGTGTCTGGTCCAGATGGCATACTCTGAGTCTGAAAATTTATTCACAGATCGAGAGGGTTGTGCTTTGTTTCGTTTTTAAGACTCCGCACAGGTGGCTTGGTTTGTCTGTGCACAAAAGGATTACAACCACTGAGTCAGGGAAGGACCCAGCCGTCAACGCACTGCCCATGCTGCCTGCCTGGCAGCTTTCTGAACTAGAGACCAGCATGTCAGAGGTTCAGAGAAATCTGAGGCTTGCAGAGGCCGTGGCACAAGGGATATAGCACTCCTAGCCCTTAATACTGCCAGCTGGATTGAGCACTCCTTGCATGGAGAGGCCCAACTGGTCCTTCCTATTTTCTATGACACTGTTGTTTCTTTAATCCTCCTCTTGGAGTAGCTGATCCTCACTTAACCACTAGTTAAGGACGTCTTTCCCACCTGGAAGGCAAGAGGCAAGCAAAGCACGGAGCACTGGATACAGTTCAAGGCAGCTAGAGACTAACCTAGGAAGACTACCTTTAGAGCAGAAAAAAGTCCACATGCAGGAAAGGATGGCCAAATAAGCTAACATTTCTATGATGCAGTACATATTCATGTGTAAATATTTTCTCTGGAAAACATAGAAAGCAGAAGGAGATGTTTTACTCTGGAAGCCAAGAAGAGAAAAAAAAAAAAAAAAACCACTCAGCAGGGCAGCCTGGCCAGGATGAATTATGCCATTGAGGAAAGTTAGTGAAGGTGTTTCCTGAACGGCTCACTTCACAAGACCAAGCACACTCAGGTAACAGCTGATGCCCGGACGTCAAGTACCGGAGCCAGAACATGGCAGGAAGCAGATGGTGTCATATTTCCCAGGTCTCATTGTCCAGTTGAGTTCAGCGCCTGCCAAGNTGAAGGTGTTTCCTGAACGGCTCACTTCACAAGACCAAGCACACTCAGGTAACAGCTGATGCCCGGACGTCAAGTACCGGAGCCAGAACATGGCAGGAAGCAGATGGTGTCATATTTCCCAGGTCTCATTGTCCAGTTGAGTTCAGCGCCTGCCAAGTACAAAATGAAATGTCTCTCCTCTCACAGAGTCTCACGTATGCGGCAGACTGGGGTGGCAACTGCAGCCCCGGCCAGCTCAGGAGAAAGCAGAGGACACCCAGGCGCAGGTGCTTTTCCGCAGCAGGAGGTCACCGTCTCTTTTCATCCATTTAACAGACGGAGCAGAGTGGTTTGCAAGTCAGATGCTGAGAAAAGCTGTGGAAATTCAGTCACAGCAAAAAAAGAGAAACAGCCAGGCAAACTCTGAGGTGGCCAGATGGACAGTGAGTTCACAGGTCATCAAATCAGTAACAGGGTGCCACACGAAGCAGCAGGCTTGTGCTAACAGGGAAGACCCACCTGGCAGGCTGGCAGATAGGCATGCAGAGCATAACAGAGCCACCCAAGAAGAGGCTGAGCATGCAAGGAAACGGGGCTCCCCTCCAAACCCTACTGGCCTGGCCTGCATTAGCATCCCTCCTATGGGTTAAGTAAATGTCTGAGAAGAGAAAATATGTACCCCTCTTGAGTTACATTGTGACCACTTCCTGAGCAGCAGCTCTCTACAAATTATGTGTGTCTTTGCTCATCAGCATGCTACACAGATAATTAGCCAGCCATTTCCACCTATGAGCAAGGTCCTGGGGCCCATTTGGAAGACCCAAGTATTTTTGACTGGAGTAGAGAAAGGGACAGGGATAAAGCTACAGGCTGCAAAGTGGAAAGGAAGCCTGAGGGTGCAGAGGAGGACAAAGCGGGTCAGGGAGAACTCAGGGATCAACCTCACCAGCAGGGGCATGGAGGGGGACAACATGGCAGAGAGGAAAAAACTGATGTTCAGTCCAATCAGGTTTTCAGCTTGCCCAGGTTTGTGGTCTTGGGCAAAGGACTCCCTTTTCTAAATCTGGGTGTTGTTCCCACTTGTAAATTGGGAAGATGGGTCTCCACCATGAGGAGCTGTGTGTGACCTGGACTCACGGTAGGAACATTCCTAGATAATGATTTATTGAAATTTAGCTTAAGGGGAACCTTAAACTCCAGAATCAGAATTAGTGCTTTAGGACACTTCATGTCACAAATATTAACACTAAATGGTCAACCGAGAAGCTTAAGCAGAACAGAGAGTATGCATGGACTCATTTACTAGGGTGTCTAGGGGCATAGGTACTTTCGGTACAGAATCTCACCAAAGCCACCAGGGCTGTTCCCCTTCCTTCTTTTCTTGGCTCTGCTTCTCTTTAGGTATCTGTACCCAAACTATTGCCTTCTTTTGTATGACCAAGGAAGGTGGTGACAAAAAGCCATGGTTTTCATTGTCCTGAGCACCTGGTATGTGGGAGCCATTTCTGGCCAGTACAGACATCTTCACCCTGCTGACCACCTTGGGCTCTAGCCCCAGGACAGGTCTGGGCATAGCAGGCCCTGCAAGCTGTGGTCTTTCTCTATCGACCTCCTGGCTGATTTTCCCTTTAGCCATGCTCTGGATGGCAGCAAATTGCTGATTCTGAAGTCCTGCCCCAAACATTTACCTTGTGGCCCAAGCCCTGATATCTTGCCAACCTCACATCAGCTCCACTCTGGACTGTGCTTCAGAAGAGCTGTGCTGCTGATCACTGGTACACCCAGATGTGCTTTGCATTCCAGAACACAGCATCTCTGCTCTGATAGTTTTCTGCCTCTCTTTTTTTCCCTACATATGCTCCTTTCCTTGTCTTGCCCAGATTTCCAGATGCTTTGAATCTAGAATCTGTGCTCACTGTTCCTCTTCTCTGTCCCTTTCTTCCTTTACAAAATCCTCAGGAGGGGATCTGCTCTTCTCCTATGGCTTGGCCGTCCTGCCTATAGACACCCATAGCCTCCTGGGACAAATTTCTACTGCCTTGAGAACATTAACATCTAAAACATCTGGGGTTCGCCCTCTGAAGTGGGAGCATTGACCACCATGCTACTTGTGTAGAAAGACCATTCATTCAGAATTTAAAATATTATAGGAAATGGCCCAACTATTTAGAAGCCCTCCTGCTCCATGAGAGCCTCAGAAAAGATAACAAAGCAATATTTAGACCCATAGAGAAAAAGCAGAACTGCTGGCAAGCACTGGTAACTTGTTCCATCTTTAGTTTCTTATCTCCCCCAACCCCTTATGCTTTCACTAAGCAGACCAGAGGCATAAGAAGGATTAATGTTTAACAAGTTAAATAACTAATTGTCTACTAATGAGTCGCCCCTTAGGCTCTTACTGAAGTGGGTGTCATCTGTAAAAGCAGTATTTTGTGGAGGCTTGAAGGCCTCTAATGACACATCATAAATATTCTTTGAAAAATTAAAAGACACAGTAACACTGATCTCTTTTTGACTTTTTAAGGACTCTCCAGTCTCTAGACGCCCAAGGCTCAGGATCATTGTGAGTACTAGCTAGACTCTAACTTCAGACCATTTGCAAAGTCTGCTATCTCTTTGAGAAGGGAACACCCAATTCCACCTTAGTCCCAGATACACACTAAGGCTTCCATGGTGGCTCAGTGGTAAAGAATCTGCCTGCCCATGCAGGAGACACAAGTTCGGTCCCTGGGTCAGGAAGATGCCCTAGAGAAGGAAATGACAACCCACTCTAGTATTCTTGCTTAGAAAATCCCATGGACAGAGGAGCCTGGGGAGCTATAATCCCTGGGATCACAAAAAGAGTCGGAAGGACTTAGCAACTAAAACAAACAGACACAACCCACCTGGGAACACAAGTAAAGGTGAATTCACTGTACAGGAGGCAACAGAAAGAACCCCAGATTGTAAGAGAGAACACGGTCTTACTAAATCTTAATTTCTACTTGGCCACCAACAGAGTTGAGAGAATGTGGGCAAATCACATACCCTCCTTGATGCACAGATTTCCCATCTAACAATTAGGAGGTTGGAATAAATCATGGCTTCAGTTAACCAGTTTTACTGTGTGGAAACAGACAAGTCTAACAACATGAGAATATAATAGAAGTTTACCCAGTCTGCTGGATCAGTCCAAATTGTAGACTAAAATGACAATAAACCACAGAGACAAAGGATTCTGTTTTCACTATATCTATTCCCAATACACACAATCTGGCACATAGCACATGCTTGTAAATAAAAATTGGATGGATGGATGTGTGGATGGATGTATAGACGGACATTTAGATGAATTCATGGTTAGATGTGTGAATGGAAAATTTAAGAGATGTGTGGAGAGATAGATGGATATATGTGTATACAAGGGTAAGAAGATGAAGACTGGGTTAATAGATGTGAATGACTACAGAAGAATATTCAGATAATTGATTACTACTAAGTAATATAGAAGCCAGAAAGAAACTGAAGACAAGACCTGCATTGTCTCAAGGATCATGGGTAAACCACACAGATCTTTGAGGCACTTCTTTAGCTCTTGCTGAAGCCAAAGGGAGTGAATTGTATGCATAAATAGTAAAATTTTACCACCAGTGAATTGGCTGGTACGACAAACCTTACAATGAAATGTTTCAGACAAACATTTCTGTATTACACTAAGTCTAGAGACAGGTTTGTATTTATTCTTTTGACTCAAGGCCATGATCTTCTCTAAAATTTGGGAATTTACTTTTTATTGAGTATAACTGATTTCTCTCAAAATTTTTTGAAAGCATGAGATGATTACCTTCAAAGTCACACTATCAAATACAACGTGATTTTGAATGGAGTTCGCTTAAATAACCTCTCTGTATACATTTTAAAACAAATGCTAGTTTCTCGAGTAAGCCCTGAAAATAGCACTGGGCTTTTAGTCAATGCCCCCAACCCACACCTCTTTCATTTATTCACTCATGTATTAAGTTTTTCAACAAATAAGAATTAAGCCCCTACTGTGTTCTGGGCACTGTGTTAGAAAGTGTAGTAGGGAAGGGAAAATGCAATGGCTGCACAGCACATTCTGCACCTACGGCCCTTCCTCTGCTCTTAGTCCACAATGCTTTATTCTCACATCACTGCTTTTCTTGGCTTTTCCCAGAGAGATGGAGAAGAAAGAGAGATGTGATTACCCACCTCGATTCTCCCTCCTTACTTCTGAGAGGCATTTTGCTCACCTCTGGTTTTGAAAGGCACTAACGCACACACAAAACTAGATTTTTTTTTTTCCCCAGATCTGTTCCAGTCCCCATTACCTTTCCTCCCCTACTATAGTTAGGAGAGTCCTCATGCCTTAATTATGTAGCCCCCCTGGCAGACACTAGCTCAGCACCACGCTGAGCAAGTTAATGTTCCTGGGCATCGCTACCCTCCCACTTCCTGCCCAATGACTTTTCTTCCAGGTGAACTGAATGGATTGGCTCTTAATGTGCAGTTTCCCTGAAATCTCACATCACCATGGGTCCCTATTGTGTCACGCTGTAGAGACAATGGTAACCAGCTCGAAACACAAGTTTCATGGATTCTGAGCCTAATGATGAGCCAGGATATCCGATCCTTGGGAACTTAACCAGAGACTCTGCTGTAACAAAAATAGAGTAGAAGTTAAGAATATCTTAATATCCGTCATCTCAGAGGATTTCTTCTAAAGCAGTGCTGTTTACCCACTTAATACCGCTGGCAATTCAAAATCAATGTAATACAAGCATTCACTACAAACATACCAAATGCCCAACAGGATATAAGTCTGGTCTGTGACACCTTCACTAATAAGCGATGACAGTGAACAAGCAATAAAACAGGCTTCAGGATTTTTCAACACTCTCGCCCCTAATGTGCATAGCATTCCCTGCTCAGAGAGGGTGCCACATTATTACCAGTGGAGAACCACAGGACAATAAAGATCATTCTAAGGCATTCTTCCAGATGAGCAACCTAGAATAACACTGCTCAGCTGAGAATTAAAACGGGGAGTTGGCCAGGTCTTCCAGGGATGTGTCACCCAGGATTTTAATCACCAATGATTGCTGGCAAAATTAGCTTTAGGAACAGAGGAAAGTAGTCCTGCTCTATGTGGGGTCCAAAATATCTACTTGTTTGCTGATTACCCTCTCTGACCTTCCTCCTCTCTATGAATTAGCAAGAGTACACATTCAAAACTTAACACATTAGGACTCAGTGGGCATTCACACTGGCCATTCCCTCAGCGCAGAAGGCTTTTCCTCCAAAACACCCATGGCTAGCTCCTTTAAATCTCTTATCCCAGAGACTTTCTCTGGGCATTCTTATAAGAATATCTTCTGTCACACCCATACCCTGTTGTATTTGTCTTTAAACTCTTAGTGAGTGATTTATTATCTGTCTCCCCAGCTAGGAGGTATGTTTCCATAAAGCAGGTATTTTTTTCTATATTGTTCAGCACTAATTCCAGAGACAACACAGTGGCTGGCACATATAGGTGTTCAATAACTATTGTTGAATGAGTGAATAGCTTTTTTTTTTTTTAATCATGAATGAGCCCATTATATTTTCTCTGTCAAAGAACACCAAAGTAAAAATCAGGAGAAGGTGAGTACAAAATCAACTCTGCCGTTAACTAGCTTCGTGATTCTGGCAAAATGAGTTATGTGAAAGCAGTGATGGGGGAGAACCCTATCTCTTCTATCCATTAGGTTTCCATTTGATCTCTCCTCAAATGTTTCCAATCTCCTGCAGCACCTCTCTGGGTGGTGGTGTGACTCAGTGTGATGGATGAGGTAAGCTGAGAAACCAGATGTGGCCAGTTAAGCCTCTTCCCCTTCTTTGTGTATAGGAGTTGGCCAGCTGATGGAAAGTATATCTCATCTACTCTAGGCCATGCAGTAATCTTGTGATTAAATTAGTGGCCCCCTTAAAGGAGAGAGAGGGTTGTAGGGTCCTGTATTGTCTGTGGCTGAAGGCTAAGTCAGTTAAATTCTAGGCTGTTAGCATTTGTATTCCTTTCATGGCTCTTGTCTACACCACATTCTCTAACTTACACTTTGTCAGAAATAAAAGTGTACTCTGATCTCCACCCACCTATTCTGTTGTTGATTTCAACTGGTTCAGAACACATACATATGGAGAAGGAAATGGCAACCCACTCCAGTGTTCTTGCCTGGAGAATTCCATGGACAGGGGAGCCTGGTGGGCTATGGTCTGTGGGATCGAGAAGAGTCAGATGCAACTGAGGACACACCACACATAAATATGTGTGTGTGCTAAGTCGCTTCAGTCATGTCCAACTCTTTGCAACCCAATGGACTATAGCCCACTAGGCCCCTGTGTCCACGGAATTCTCTAGGCAAGAATAGTGGAGTAGGTTGACATGTCCTCCTCCAAAGGATCTTGCCCACCCAGGGATCAAACCTGTGTCTCTTGTGTCTTCTACATTAGCAGGCAGTTTCTTTATCACTAGTGCCACCTGGGAAAACCCATACACACACACACACACACACACACACACACACACACACACACATATAGCTCTTCCAAGGCCCTAAGTATAAATAAATATGTAAATGTGAACATTATGCTTTCTCTATGAACTATGTATATTAATAAAGTATGGATATGTGTTTTTCACTGTGAATATATTGAGTTCTCTCTTTTTCAAAAAGTATACAGAGAATAAGGTATATATTTATAAAATACTTACATATAGAAGTATGTATATAAGTACATATACATAATAATGTTTCTATTACAAACACACATATACTCAAAGATAAAGGAGGAAGATATAAATTGTACATGTGTGAACATTTCTCTCCATATAAATAGGGAAGGATGGTTATAAAATTTGAGAATACACGTTTAGAAAAATAGGAATTAACGTAAAAAACAAAGGACTGATTGGCATGAATGGTCTTCCAAAATATTTGAGTAATAAAAGCATGTTGTACGAAATGGGTCAGCTAAAATTTTAAGAGAACTCTATGTGTAAACTCTACTCCTACCTCCATCACCATCCCAGATGACTATGCTAACTACAGCAAGATAGTTCTGAAACACAGTGAGAAGAATAGAAAACTAAGGTCAAGTAACAGGGGAACTGTGATGGTGGAGGCAATTCCCCAGTGGGGGCAGTCCCTGAGAGGGACTAGAGATGGCAAAGAGATGGAAAGAAGGCAGAGCGGTTGAGTCAGTGCATAGGATAAAAGACAGAACCCCCTTGCCTGTATTTGGTGTCATGTCCATCTTGAACTGCTTATAAAAGGTCCAAGGAGGGCCTCTCCGGTGACTCAGTGGTAAAGAATCCACCTGCCAATGCAGAAGACACAGGTTTTATCCCTGATCCAGGAGGGTCCCACATGCCACAGAGCAACTAAGCCCATGCTCAACAGTTGAGTCTGTGTTCTAGATTCACAGAGCTGCAACTACTAAAGCCGACGTGCCTAATGCCCACACTCCACAACAAGAGAAGTCACCGCAATGAGAAGCCTGCTCACCTCAACTACAGACTAGTTCCCTCTCTCCACAACTAGAGAAAAAACCCACACAGCAATGAAGACCCAGAACAGCCATAAATAAATACAGTGTGCTTGTAACTTTTTTTTAACAAAAAGGTTCAAGGAAGAACTCTCAAAGGGAATAAAATGATATACATATTTCTTTCACTCTGAGTTGTACACTTTTTCACACTTTAACTTTTCTGAACTTAGAATGCATCTTAGAAATGATAATGCGTCCTAATTTTGTTGGCAGCCTTCTTTTCCTCAGTGCTGTGTAATGTAATGGTGCATCTTTTAACGGATGGAATCTTCAATTTGGGGAATACAGTGATTCTTGTTCAGTTTTCTATAATGAATTATAGGGAAAGCATCCAGAAATGTAGTTTAGAGTACTGTGTACCTTTCTCACAAACAATAACTTGAAATGTGCTCTGGTATGCCACCATCAAAATATGAAAGGAACAATCTTACTCCAATGAAATCTGGGAATATGTACCAAGAATTCATAAAGTTTGGATCTCTACTTGTGGAAATTCTATTTTATAAAATATGTCTTTAATTAAAAGTGAGAAACCCATAAAAATCTGTGTATAAAGATGTATTTTAAACTTCATTTAATCAAAAATACCACAAAATATTCAAAATAAGAACTGAATAAATTATGGCATACACACAGTGGAATGTTATATACTCAGTAAAAGTGAAATTGTAGCCAGTATTTATGGATGTGGAAAATACTAATAAAATAATGTTAAGTATAAAACAAGATAACTGCATTTTGGATATTTTCCTAATTTTTAAAAATTCTACATACACAGGAAAAATTGGCTATTGAATGCAACAAAGTTCTAACAGCTATTATCTCTCTTGCTGGTAGATATTCAGATGATTTTCCTTCTATATGGAAGTAAAACCTATATAGAAGCAAATCTATAATAATCCTTCTCTCATTTCCCTAGTTCTTTACAATGAGAATGAATTACCTTTTGGCTAGAAGCAACTCTTCTCCTTTCCAAAGGCAGTTTGTTTTCTTCCCTCACTTCCTCTGTTTTTGGACACAAACTAGCTCCCCCTAAAAGTTATAGCCATCCTCTCAGAATAGAGATCCAAGGGCCGTAAAAATGCCCTTTATCCTAGACGACAAATCATGTCGGTCGAAGAAGGGCTCTCAGATTTCTTGGGCATCCAAGTCCAGAAATAAATTGCTGACTACTCACTTTCTGAAGTTCTGTATCCCGAGGAGACCTTGTCCTTTATAGTGAAATGGCCCCTGGATTTCTTATAACAGAAGATAATTACCAGTGCCAGAACTGGGGCTTACGAAAATCATTTATTGTCTTTACACTTGACCTTGGCTCACCCCTGGGTCCAGGAAAAATTTTACGGTTCCATGTAAGTCGCATAACCTTATGAAGAAAAGAAACTGTTCTTCCTTTTTTCTTATTTTTTGTTTATGTTTTCTGTGAGAGGGAGGGCATAAATTATAATTCCCATTTAGAATTGGGCTTCCCAGGTGATTCAGTGGTAAAGAATTCACCAGCAATGCAGGAGACCCAGGTTTAACCCCTGGGTCAGGAAGATCCCCTGGAGAAGGGAATGGCAACCCCACTCCAATATTCTTGCCCGAAAAATCCCATGGACAGAGGAGCCTGGGGGGCTACAGTCCACGGAGTTGGGAAAGAATTGAGCACGACTTAGCAACTAAACAACAAAAACAGCAAGCTGATGCTCAGAGATACCTAATGACTTGCCCAAGATCACACAGCTAAAAAGCAGCAGAATAATTTTAGGCTCTGAAACCGATGCTTTTTCAGACACCCACATACCATGGAAAATGTTCTTCTCATGGCCATGTTCACCATCCTGCAAAAGCCCAGTTCCTCCTCCACCACTCTTTCTACAACTGGCTGGATGGATGTAAGGACAGGAGGACAGAGTGCAAAGAAGGGAGAATACATCACGTGCCAAGAAGTTCCGCCTACAGGAAGTTCACAAAGGTTTGTGAAGGTAGCCCAAAAGGCAAAAGCAGAGAGGGAGACTGCTGCTGCTGCTGCTGTTGCTAAGTCGCTTCAGTCGTGTCCGACTCTGTGCGACCCCATAGACGGCAGCCCACCAGGCTCCACCGCCCCTGGGATTCTCCAGGCAAGAACACTGGAGTGGGTTGCCATTTCCTTCTCCAATGCATGAAGGTGAAAAGTGAAAGTGAAGTTATCAAAACAAATAATGGGTAATAAGAAATTGGAGAAGACTTCATGCAAAACAAGTAGATAATATAGGGTCCTTTAAGTTCACCCATGGAAATTAGGTATATAGAAAAAAGAATTTTCTCAGTACAGCTGTGCAAAGTAAAACTGGAGAAGCAAGGCCAGGCTGTAAAGGGGAACTCAACACCGCCAAGCCAGTTTCATTCATATCTCATGATTCTGAAAAGCTGCTTTTGAAAACTAAGGCGGAATATGATTGTTAATTCCTGTGTAGTTGTAAGTTTCAGCCATTTCCCAGCTCTGCCTCTTTCATAAATGGTTTGCAAATACATCTTTTGTTCCTTCTCCTGACCTATAATTGCCAATGATGGGGCTGAACTAAGAACAGGTAAATCAGGATCCCAAGGAGAAGGGCCCACACACTTGTGTTTCTTAAAAGTCCCTGAAGTGATTCTAATGTACTGCCAGGGTAGCAGAACATTGACAGAGATTATCCATTATGAAGAAATAAGCAGGGGAAGAATCAAACACTTAACATAAGAAGGGTAAGCACCATTTTACTATTCATACACAGGCTTGATCAAAGAAAGAAAGAAAAACTAGAATTTGAATGCCAAATTATACACTAGCTTTCCATACATCTTCCCACTTACTATTTCACATAAACCACATAACTCGGTGAAGAAAACAAAGTATTCTTTCTTATTTTTATTTTTTTACTTTTGTAAATTGTATTTCCTGGTTAAAGACAGGCAACTGATGCTCAGAGCTGCCCAGAGACTTGCCAAAAGTCACACAGCTAGAAAGCAGCAGAGCACTTTTAGGCTCTGAAGCCCATGCTTTTTTAGCCACATACACACCTTTGAAAATACTGCTTTCATGGCCCAGTGTGCCATTCTGACGAAGCCCAGTGTCATCTCCATTATTGCCAGTCTTCTTTTCAGGACTCCTCTGTAATCAAGAGTAGTAGTTGACTTTTTTTTTTTTTTTTTTTTTTT
>SJYV01051198.1:312222-342733 GCA_006410875.1 Neotragus pygmaeus
TCCTTGCAGTCCAAGGGACTCTCAAAGAGTCTTCTCCAACACCACAGTTCAAAAGCATCAATTCTTCGGCACTCAGTCTTCTTCACAGTCCAATTCTCACATCCGTACATGACCACAGGAAAAACCATAGCCTTGACTAGACGGACCTTAGTCAGCATAATTCCTTCCAAATCATACTAGCTCCTAGTATTTGTTACTATCTCAAGGAGAGAACTAACTATACTACCTCCATCTCTCTCCCAAAGTATCTTATATACTAACTATATACTATCTTATATACTATATATACTATTTTATATACTAACTATATACTATCTTATATACTATATATACTATCTTATATACTAACTATACTACCTCCATCTCTCTCCCAAAGTATCTTCCAAATTTCCAGCAAAAGAAAAAGTCCATTCCTATTAGAATTCAACAGTTTTTTTTTTTGTTTTTGTTTTTGTTTTTTGTAAATTTGAAAATTGAGATAAGTTTACTGGGTGTTCTGGTTAAGAATCTTCTCTGATCTCACTTAAGCCTTTGGCAAACCTCATGCTTTTGAAAGTCCTGCTATTACACTATGGCCCCATTTCCCATCCATCAATATTGTAATTGTTGGTATATCTCTCCCAGTTACTGTAATCTTCCTCAAGGAGTGTCATGACTTATCATCTTTTTATTCCAGTGCCTCTCATTGTGTCCATTTAAAAACAAGGAAAAATTAAATTTCAAATCAAAGGATAGATAAAAACATAGATAGTGCACTAAGCCTAAGTTTTTACACTACTTCCATAATCGAATTGTATTAATGACAAGATAGTCTAATGTAGAAAAAATATACCCATATACTCACTAAATAAATTTGAGTTGGAGGACTTGATAACTCATCAGGGTCTACTGACAAACAGGAAAATAATTAAGGATTATTTTAAATATTCTGCTAATGATTTCAACATTTTGATAATTATCTAGAGAGGAAATACAGAAAATCATGGACTCTTCAAATAATCGACTCTTTTAAGTATTACTTTTCAATATTACTCAAATTAATTTTTTATTCCTCAGGTTTTGCTTTGGAAAAAAAAGCAAATAGTATGGGAATGCATAAAAAATTTAATTGCTTTTTAAATTAAGAGCTAAGGACATACATTTATAGTCAATAAATTTAATAAAATAATATGCATAATGAGAAAGAAAGGAGGAGAGAAAAAAGCTAGGAATTGAGGAGAAATGAAAAAATAGGAAAAGAAAAAAGCAGTGCAGAGGGGTTATACAGAGGCCACCAGCAGAGCAAGGAATGGGCAATGAAAAAAGTTTCACATTTCTTAACCCGTTAATCATTTCCACTCTCAGCAGCCCCTCCATAGATTTAAAAATTCAGAAGCACATAAAATTTCATCTACTATGGTGCTTGATTGGTGAACATTTCCCTTCTCAAGGTAGAAGAATATATCTTATTTTTTCCAGTTTCCTGAGCTCCTCAGCTCTCAATCGAAAGACTTCAAAACTTATTTGTAATTATTTACAACTTTCTCTCATCTCTATCTTTATCTCTTTCATTCTCTGTTAAAAGAATATCTGTGTAATAGACCATTTTCCTATAAAACAGGGACCTGAGTTGTACAGTAAGAGGTTTTCTTTAATAGATGCATGGTTCAGTTTTCTTATAGAAAGGAAAATATGGCAGAAATCCATTTATTTTAGAAAATCTTTTCACCTTTAGATGAAATTCAGTCAAAGACTAGATCTAGTCTCTGGGCTAGAGGTCTGTACTTCTGAAGTAAATAAAAGGAGCAAAAATGTGAACCTCTGTGTGCTGTAGCGAGTTCCATTAGAAAGCCAAGTGAAGCTACATGATTTGTGGGGCCCAAGACAAAATGAAAATGCAAGGCCCACTGTTCAAAAATTTTCAAGTTGGTGACAGCAAGAGCATTCAACTAAGCTTCGGGCCCTTTTTAAGATTATGCCCTGTACAACTACACAGATGACAAGCCCATGAAGAAGAGAGCTTTATATGGTGAGGGCAACTGACCTCACACTAGAACCAATGTGGATTAGCCAGAGTGGTCTGGTAATGAGTGACTGTCTCAAGGTGTAGACAAGTCAAAAGCTGCTAGTGGTGACTGAGTTTGCTATTAGAGATAGAAGAGTGTAGACAAGAAAGATGAAAAAACGGAAGAAGGAAGATTAACAATGTGACTTTATACTTTGCCAGCCAACATTTAGCCAGGGGTCATGCCCAGAGACCGCAGATTGTCAGTTTTTATTTAGAAACATCTCTTTCTTTTAATCAAAACTGATAATAGCCACAATTGCCGAATTATACTTTGCAACAAGAACTTCTTTAAGTATTAGTAGTTACGTTGCATGAATGATAATATTAAAGAGCCTTAGAGATTAAAACACAAAATAAAAATATCATGGATAGCAAAAGATTTCTTTGGTCTTCAACTGAGCATAATTCTCCTCTAATTTAGCCATTAATTGAAAAGGAACACAGTAAACAATATGCCTAACCTCTCTTATGGTCTTCCCAGGTGGTTCAGTGAAAAGAATCCACCTGCAATGCAGGAGGCTTGAGTTTGATCCCTGGGTTGCGAAGATCCCATGGAGAAGGAAATGTCAACCCACTCCAGTATTCTTGCCTGATAAATTCAATGGACAGAAGAGCCTGACAGGCTACAGTTCATGAGCTCTCAAAAAGTTGGACTTAACTGAACAATGACAACAAACCTCCCTTCAGTTCGGTTCAGTTCAGTAGCTTAGTCGTGTCTGACTCGTTGTGACCCCATGAATCACAGCACGCCAGGCCTCCCTGTCCATCACCAACTCTGGGAGTTCACTCAGACTCACATCCATCAAGTCAGTGATGCNTGTTCTCTTGGCAGAACTCTATTAGCCTTTGCCCTGCTTCATTTTGTACTCCAAGGCCAAATTTGCCTGTTACCCCAGGTGTTTCTTGACTTCCTACTTTTGTATTCCAGTCCCCTATAATGAAAAGGACATTTCTGGGGGAGTTAGTTCTAGAAGATCTTGTAGGTCTTCATAGAACCATTCATCTTCAGCTTCTTCAGCATTACTGGTCGGGGCATAGACTTGGATTACCATGATATTCAGTGGGTTGCCTTGGAAACAAACAGAGATAATTTTGTCATTTTTGAGACTGCATCCAAGTACTGCATTTTGGATTCTTTTGTTGACTATGATGGTTGCTCCATTTCTTCTAAGGGATTCTTGCCCACAGTAGTAGATATAATGGTCATCTGAGTTACATTCACCCATTCCAGTCCATTTTAGCTTGCTGATTCTTAAACTCTTGCCATTTCCTTTTGACCACTTTCAATTTGCCTTGATTCATGGACCTAACATTCCAGGTTCCTATGTAATACTGCTCTTTACAGCATCAGGCCTTGCTTCTATCACTGGTCACATCCACAACTGGGTATTGTTTTTGCTTTGGCTCTGTCTCTTCATTCTTTCTGGAATTATTTCTCCACTAATCTCCAGTAGCATATTGGGCACCTACCGACCTGGGAAGTTCATCTTTCAGTGTCCTATCTTTTTGCCTTTTCATACTGTTCATGGGGTTCTCAAAGCAAGAACACTGAAGTGGCTTGCCATTCCCTTCTCCAGTGGACCACATTTTGCCCATTTTGCTTTAGCCACCATTATAGCCATTAAGGCTCAGGGCTTCCCTGGTTGCTCAGTGGAAAAGAATCTGCCTGCAATGCAGGAGACCTGGGTTCAAGCCCTAGGTTGGGAAGATCCCCTGGAGGAGGGCATGCAACTCACTCTAGTACTCTTTCCTGGAGAGTTCCATGGACAGAGGAGCCTGGTAGGCTACAGTCCATGGTGTTGCAAAGAGCCAGATACAACTGAAGTGACTAAGCAGCAGCCTCCATTTAGGACATTGAGCCTTGTGAGTGATGTACAGAACTTTATTCACATTAATGAATTTTGTTTATTATTAAAACCACAAAGATAGTTGAAAATCTTATTCACTATGAGATCCAACTCTGATCCAGGCACCAATATACCTATCTCTCCATTATCATGTTATTTATCACTAAGAAGAGGTAGGTAAAGACAAAACAGGGAAACGTCTCAGTGTATATCACTTGAAATGTATCTTTGCTGCTGCTGCTGCTGCTGCTGCTGCTGCTAAATCGCTTCAGTCGTGTCTGACTCTGTGAGACCCCATAGATGGCAGCCCACCAGGCTCCTCTGTCTCTGGAATTCTCTAGGCAAGAACACTGGAGTGAGTGGCCATTTCCTTCTCCAATGCATGAAAATGAAAAGTGAAAGTGAAGTCATTTAGCCGACTCTAATCTGTTAATCACCAGCCCTTGGGTAAAGTTTTCCATAAGTCATGAAGTTTTCCATCACATATCTTTTTTGAAGGCTGTTCAGATGTGGCCATCCCACAAGAAGTGAAATCTCTATAAGGCTAAGATCAGTTACCTTTGTACAGTGCTTGGCCGATAGAATATCTTTCATAAATGACTATGAACCAACAGATATTCTGGGGGGATCCTGTGCTTGTTACCAGTGACCACTGTTCCTTTATCTCTAAGGACATAAAATCTAATGCCTCCACGATCTAGTCTGAAAACTGCCTGTAGCACTCAGTAATACATAGTTTGAGATGAATTAACTTTTTCTCCTTTAAAAATGATAACTCTTTTTGCCTCCATTTGCTTCTTCTTATTGTATGTGGTGTAAGACACCATTGTGAAGATTTTCTGAAGATAACAAAATGTAACTTACCAAGTCAAACTCACTCAGAACAATCCGTTCTATTGGCTTTAACAGCCATGTTTAAACCTTATTCTGTGATGGAGACTCTGTCTCCAAGAAGCTTATAGTCCATGGACGAGAAACAGACAGTTTCGATACAATGTAGAAGGGATATCACAAAGAGGATGATGGAGGCATAGGCGAGGGACACTTAGTCTGGGCTGGGGTGGCAGCCAGGTACTCAGAGCAGAAAGTACACGGGCCTAAGCGCAGGGATGAACAGGAGGCCATTACACAAAAGTGCAATGCAAGGTTATCTTAAGGGAGGGTGGCTAATCTAAAGCCTTAGCTCCACCCTTGTATAACCATTCAAAAATATAAGTGGTTAGGATAATACTATATGGATAACAACTCTGAATTTTCTCTTTTTAAAAATGTAAATTATTTCCAAATGTCAGTACTATAACTATTATTAGTAACAATTTACTTGCACTATACCTTTCAACCACATCACAGCTCCAAGGCCAAGAAGAATTGACATAGCATGTATTTGGCCTAAAATGGGCAGCTTTGAACATGCACGCCATCATCAGAGAGAGAATTCTGTGTATTTTAGAAGCAATAAGATGTAAACAAGATGAGGCACCTCGCTACTTCACTTCTGCTCTTTTGTCAATAGATATTGAGCTACTGTCTGTGTAAAGAACCACTGTTTTCATCTCCAGGCTAGAAGGGGAAATGACGGGCAAAACGCTATCAAGTAGTTCAAGCTTAGGGAACCAAAAAACACATAAATATATTAGAAAGTAGAATAAACCCAAAGTCATATAAATTTGACTTTGAATTCATTCATGTGTGTACATAGGATGAAGGGCTAGTGGGATTTGAAAAAACATTTTGGCACAAGATGAAAGCAAGTGAGAGCTACCTGGGGTTAAAGGCCAAGGGTTCTAGGGGAGAAGAGTTTTGAAGCAGTGTTCTGGAATTATGGAAAGGCATGCATTTAAAAAGGAAAGCAGATGGCATTTGGGGCAGTGCCATGCGGTGAAAATGAGAATCAGAAAGCAGCATTCTGAAGAAAGATAACTAAATGGAAAGTAAGGTGACCTAAGCCTAAATCAAAGTCTCTTAGTAACCAGCCTTCTGACTCAGCCAATCTTAGCCTGCCTTTATCTGAAATAAAGGGAGTAAATGAGATGGTCTTTTCCAAAACTCTGTAATTTTGTAATTTGCTTTTAGAGAAGAAGCAAGTTATGTTGACAAGCCAGAGTGTTAGGTTGAGTTATAATGAAAATTAGATTGGGAAGATGGGCTGAGTGACTGATAATAGGTGAAGATGTTTGTATAAGATTTCAGGATCAATGGGGAGCCATTGTGGGTCCTTGAGCAAAAGTGACAAGCTTAAAAATATCTGTGGAACTCAATCAAAGAAAATTGCCCAAGAGAACTTTCAAAATAACCATAGTCAATCCTAAACTTTTTTAAAAAGACTCACAAAAATTTTTAAAAAGACTCACACATTTCTGTCTACCCAAATGAGGGTGGTGGCAATTAACATATCAATTAAACTATTTCTTCTATACTTGAAAGATTGGAAGTGTTAACTGCCTTTGAAGTACAATAGAAGTGTTTGAGAGACAAAACTATTAACAGATGAAGTAGATGAATCTTCTGTATTACAAAGGGGAATTTTTAATCTGGAGTACTTAAAAGTAGCTGGTTGCTGTATACATCTTAATAGTAACTTGTTGGCATTGTTCTTAACAGTTATGAGGAGGAATTTCAGTCCTATTTTTAAAATTCTATGTGTCGATTGCCAATTCAATATATAAATGCATCTGCTCATTCTGTTCTGGGCTTCCCTGGTGGCTTAACAGGTAAAGAATTCACCTGCCAGTGCAAGAGACATAGGAGACTCGGTTCAATTCCTGGGTCAGGAAGATCTCCTGGAGGAGGAAATGGCAACCCACTCCAGTATTCTTGCCTGGAGAATCCTGTGAACAGAGAAGCCTGGTGGGCCACAGTCCATGGAGTCACAAAGAGTCAGACGTGACTGAGCATGCAGGCATGCATTCTGTTCCACTGTCTCATCTTCAAGCATCTTTCCACAGTCAGTTACCTCCTTGAAGACATCAGAACTGCTCTAGTTACCCCATTTTCCTAATCAATCATGCCTGGTTTGTTTAGAAGTCTGAAAATGTACTGAAGTGTGAAGATCAGTTTGGAAGCTTACCTAATGCCTTGAAAAGAAATAGAAGGGCCAGGTGATACCTTGAGCCTAATAGTATCCATCCTTGAAGAGACTGAAACTCCCTGAAAATGCTGAGCAGTCCAAGCTACCCTTAGTCAGCTGAGGCCCTCACCCAAAGCCCAGTAGCCTTCTTGAAGATTCTTTGGAAGCAAAGGAACCACAGAGACTCCTGAAATCCATCTGTGGCATCTTTACAGCTAAGATAAACAAACAAGTGCCTTCAATGAGCCAGATTCTTTCATAATAATATTTTTTGAGACATAATTGACATATAGCTTTATATTAGTTTCAGGTATATGACATGATTCAATTTTTGTATATACTGCAAAATGATCACCATAATAGGTTTAATTAACATCCATCACACCACATAGTTAGAATTTTTTGTTCTTGTGGTAAGAGCTTTTAAGCTGTACTCTTTTAGCAACTTTTGAATATTCAATTCAGTATTATTAACTTTAGCCACCACTCTGTACATTATATCCAAATGACTTTTTTTATTTTATAACTGTAATTTTATACTATTTGACCATCTTCACCCTTTTTACCCTCCTACAACCCCTACCCTCTGGTAACTACCAAACTATGCTCTAGGGCTTCCCTGGTAGCTCAGCTGATAAAGCATCCGGCTGCAATGCAGGAGGCCCCTGTTTGATTCCTGGGTCAGGAACATCCCTTGGAGAAGGGATAGGCTACCCACTCCAGTATTCTTTGGCTTCCCTGGTGGCTCAGCTAGTAAAGAATCGGCTTGCAATGTGAGAGACCTGGGTTCGATCCCTGTGTTGGGGCGATCCCCTGGAGAAGGGAATGACTACTCACTCCAGTATTCTGTCTTGGAGAATTCCACGCCTGTATAGTCCATGGGTCACCAAGAGTCAGACACAACTGGGTGACTTTCACTTTCAAACTGCTCTGCACCTAACAGTTCATTTTGTTGTTGTTAGTTGGTTTTTAGACTCCATCACTTCAGTTCAGTCGCTCAGTTGTGTCCAACTGTTTGAAACCCCTTGGACTGCAGCATGCCAGGATTTCCTGTCCATCACCAACTCCCAGAGTTTACTCAAACTCATGTCCATTGAGTCAGTGATGCCATCCAACCATCTCATCCTCTGTCATCCCCTGCTCCTCCCACCTTCAACCTTTCCCATCATCAGGGTCTTTTCAAATGAGTCCGTTCTTCACATCAGGAGACCAAAATATTGGAGTTTTAGCTTCAACATCAGTCCTTCCAATGAATATTCAGGACTGAATTCCTTTAGGATGGACTGGTTGGATCTCCTTGCAGTCCAAGGAACTCTCAACAGTCTTCTCCAACACTGCAGTTCAAAAGCACCAATTCTTTGACATTCAGCTTTCTTTATAATCCAACTCTCACACCCATCCATGACTACTGGAAAAACCATAAACTTTGACTAGGACATTTGTTGGCAAAGTAGTATCTCTGCTTTTTAATATGATGTCTAAGTTGGTCATAACTTTTCTTCCAAGGAGCAGGCATCTTTTAATTTCATGACTGCAGTCACCATCTGCAGTGATTTTGGAGCCCCCCAAAACAAAGTCTGACAGTTTCCACTGTTTCCCCATCTATTTGCTATGAAGTGATGGAACCAGTTGTCATGATCTTAGTTTTCTGAATGTTGAGTTTCAATTAGGCACCATACATAAGTTAATTTTTAAGGCATTTCTTTGTCATGTTTCCCTTCCTCAAAGTCCTTCCATGGTATTGCAAATAGCAAGATTTTCTTCTTTTCTGTGGCCTGAATGATATTCAATTGTATCTTTTTCTTTATGCATTCATCCATCTGTGGATACTCAAGTACTTTCCATATTCATGATCTTACATTAATTGTCACATTAAATCTAATTTCTTATCCCATTTTACCTATGATGAAGAACAAGATAAGTGTCCAAAGATTTGAGACAAATATCTGAGCTATAATACTAAATCAAAGATATAGAGTGAGGTTAAAGAGGTTTAAAGAAGGATTTAAAGAATACATGTAGGTGAGGTTTGCTCTAGTATTTAAGATATTAGTGTGATTTCTTTTAAAAGAAATCTTCTCCAGCCTCTACAAGCTCATATTTAAACTGTTTACTTACAGTAAAATATACTTTGTTCCAGTTACAGGGTGCCTGTGTTTTCCCCATGAATACAGAGTTCAGACTCGTATTATTTGTGGACTAAAAGTAGCTTCAAAGCTCCTCAAATCTGGTGGGATTTTTCAGGACCAAAGATTGAAACCACAATAGTTATCTGTGAAATCAAAATGGCTATTCAGAATTTTCTCTAGCCTTAACTGCACTGATAACTTGCAGAACAAGGAAGAGATGGTGAGCATTATTAAAAGAAGTGAGAAGAATGAAGGACAAGTTTCATCAGCCATAATTTCTCTCTAAAAAGCAGATCAGATTTTTCTTTACTTCCCTGAGGCCCAATCAGCCCTTCAAATGAGCCACTTGAAAAGCCAGAGCTGGAGCTAGTAGTCTTCTCTAGATGATATCCTGATATCTCTCCATGAGGTTTTCCTGGTGAAGTTATACTCTGGCCTTAACAGTTTCATGTTTGTTTGTTTTCTTGGCTTTAGAGAGCAATGAGTTTTTAGAAGAAAGTCCCTCTAAAAAGCATAGTTTTAGGTAAAACTTAGAACCATGGCCAGAGGAAGAATAGCCTCCTGGAATGCAGAACAATTTGGTTCCCATGGAGTGTTAGGGATGAGAGCCTGATTGGAACCGCTTAAGGAGAAAACAGGAGTTAAGCAAGTAGAATATTGAAGCCATTTTGAGGCATTTTTACCATAAGAGGCATAAAAGGGAACAGGAAAAGAGGGTCAGAATCAAAAAGGGGTTATAACGTCGAGGGAGGGGTAGTCAGTTTCTAGGATCAGAGATGTGTACAGTTGGGGACTAGAAAGCTAATGAGAGGTTGTTTGGGTTTTAAGCTAATGCATTTCTGTCTCAAATCTACCTTTCTATACTCTGCTTTTTAAATTTGGGAACTAAGACTTCACAAACTGCATCTTTCCATTTCTGACGGCTCTTCGTCATGTTCTGCCAGTAGGGGACTCTCGCTTGAGTCTGGAAGATTGGAGGAGGGAAAAGGCCCAGATGCCCTCCTATCTCCTGCTGTTCCTGTCAGCACCAGTCCAGCAATGCTTCTCACCCCGGCAGTAGTTGGTCCCAACAGCAGCAATTAGTTCTACTGTCTGTTTTTTACCTTCCCTCTTAAAACGGCTGCTTACAATATCAGAGCCACGCAGGTGGCCTTCCCTCCTCCATGGTCTGAGCCCCTGTTTTCAGGGTACCAATTGACAGTTCCTTCCTCTGAAGTCTGGAAAGGCCCCTCCTTCGAACTTCTAAGCTGTAAAACATCAGGCTCTTTCCTTTGTTCCCAGGCCCAAGGGCCTGTAGCTGCTTCCTGCAGCTTTGTGTTCCCTCCCTCTTCCTTTTACTCTTTTCCGTCTTTCCGTAATACTTAACAGCTTCTCTAAAGTAAATTATCTCTGTCAATTAACTTGGCAGTTCACACTTTCTCAGCTGAAACCTGACACAGATTCCAAGTGAGGATTATAAGTCAAGACTAACAGAGGTCAAAGCCCACACCCTCCTCATTAGACCATGTTGCTTTTCCTGGAGAAATGTCCACACTTTAATCTTTAAAAAAAAAAAAAAAAAAAAAAAGTTTTAACAAAAGCATAAATGATGGCTTACTCTGCATAAAATGAAAGAAGCTTTCTGATACATCTACTAATGAGATTTCAGCCCCTTTTCTTCCGCCTGTGCTTCTTCACCCCTTTAATTACCACGCTCCATGGTTCCCGATGCTCCCGTCTTCTGTTATAATGTCATCTCCTCCTAGAGTTTGCNGGCTTACTCTGCATAAAATGAAAGAAGCTTTCTGATACATCTACTAATGAGATTTCAGCCCCTTTTCTTCCGCCTGTGCTTCTTCACCCCTTTAATTACCACGCTCCATGGTTCCCGATGCTCCCGTCTTCTGTTATAATGTCATCTCCTCCTAGAGTTTGCTTTCCCAGGTCGCACTTCTCTTTCTCTTCCCATTGCTCTTTGTAGTTCAGGCCCCATTCTCTATATTCCATGTTCTATGCTTGACCTGAGGATATAGAAGTTTCCAACCAATGCACAAACACTTATCTAAATTCACATTGCACTGAATTAAGTGTTGATTGTGTATAATCAAGTCCCAGTTTAGCAGTAGACTCAGTCACATGTAGAACTAATACTATCTTTCTGGCCTCGGTTTCCTTGACCTCAGAGTGAAAACATCGTAGGAGATGATTTCTGAGACCCTTCCAGCATCAGCATGTTACTAGGCCAAAACCCTTACATATATGAGGCTTCCAGAACTTGCCCTGTCTTCTAACTTTCTTCTTGATCCTGGGCTTTGCAACTAATGGACTGTTACTCAATTTCCTAGAATAACATAAAATTCTATTGAACAGTCCTTTGATTTACCCTAAAGCTTTTACCAGCCCTTAGAAATCTTGCAATCAAATCTCTTCCATTCTATCCACCTTGATTCCTCCCTGAAAAGTCTTTAAATTATATCTTTAGCTCACTGAACTCAAATTACTTTCCTCCTTTTCTTCATCATTGCTTAACCTTCTTTATCCTTGGTTTCTCTTTTTAACTCATCCAATGCCCTATAGAGAGCCACTTTTTTTCTTCCTTGATTTCTTACATACACCCGAACACATTACATAGGTTTCTTCAAAGTCCTAGACTGTCGTCATTAATTCATGTAATACTACTGGAACTTCCTCTTGGCAAAGACTGCTTAATGAGGACATGAGGTGAATGGACATGAGGTAGCTGCAAAGAACCCAAACCAAAAGCCAGAGGGGTGAGCTCAAATCCCAACTTCTTCACTTACTAGATGGCTGCAAGGACTTGGAAGAAAGACTTAATGTCTTTGGCCTAGACTTTCCTTGTCTATATAGAGTAGTATATATATCTACTACAGCCATCTAGTCAACCAACATTTGTGAAATAATGGTATACAAAAAGGTATCAGTTAAAACTTTTATCCGCTCCTAATACAGTCCTTCGCATGTGCTCTTGTACGCTAGTCTCTGGCTTCCAGGTCTTTGTAATGATGTTCCATTCTATTCTATCCCCCTTTGTGTCATCTCTCCCTCCTCCCCTTCTTCCACTTCACAATGTGCTGTTCAGTACTCATTCAGTTCTCTTCCTTAAGAGGCAGTTGAGCGTATCTCTGGAAACACATCCTCTTTGTTCTCCCACCCTGCAACCAGGCTAAGTGGACCTTGCCTCATACTTTCACAGCCCTTTAGGGATGCCCATCCTTTCTGTGTGCCTCTTTCTTTACTCAGTAGTCTTCTGAACTCAACTCACTTTCTTGTGGACATAAACTGATTTAGCTTTACACCCTCAAATTTTAGAGTAGCATATAGTAGGCTGTCAATAAATACTATAGGAAGAAAATAATATGTCTCTATAGTGCATAATTTAAGCCTCAGTATTTTCTTTTCTTCCTCTTTCAAGATTCTTATTTTGGCACTCAAGACTCAAACTGCAGGACTATTGTAGGTACAAAAAAACACATTCAGCCAGAAGAGAAACAGTGAGGAAGAACATGTATCATTGTATCTCATTAAGCAGAAAATATCCTAAGGGAAATGTAGGAGAGAAAGAACTGCATCATGAAGGCAGAGAGGAGTCCCTAAAAGAAGCTTTTGTTGTTATTGTTATAATTAATGGAAAGGAATTTGGCAGACCCCCCCAGTTTCAAGGGACAAGGGAGTACCATGGAACCGCTATTAGCAGTGGATCCTCACCTCCATTTCCATCACACTGTTCATCCAGCCAGTAAAAGTACATCAAATATACATAGGCGCCATGGGGGTCATGAAACCAACTTGTGGTTAATGAATTCTATAGAAAAACCTGGAATCTGGATTAAAAGGGCAAAGGAGTCATCTTGAAATTGAAAGAAGCAGCAGTGGATCGTTCTTCTACTCTTTCCTGTGGAAAACAACTGTCCCAAATTTCAGAATTTCCTGTTGTTCTTTGGGGGTTGAAAAAGAGGGANTCGCAAACTGAACACAGCACACAGCCCAGAACTTGTCGCAAGCCGACCGTGGCTCACAGCCCGGAATTAGGCGCAGGGTGACCATGGCACACAACACGGACCTGGGAGCAGGCAACCGCAGCACACAGCCCAGACCTCGGCACAGGGCGACCGCAGCAAACAGCCTGGATTTTGGCGCAGGCCAACCATGGCACACAGCCCAGAATTCGGCACAGGATGACCACGGCACACAGTCCAGACCCGGTGAAGGGTGACTATGGCACACAGCCTGGATCTCAGTGCAGGGCAAACATGGCACAAAGTGCAGAATTCGGTGCAGGTTAAACATGTCACACAGCCCGGACCTCGTTGCAGGGCGACCACGGCACTCAGCCCAGACACAGCGCAGGGCGACCACGGCACATAGCCTGTAACTCAGTGCAGAGCTACCACAGCCCACAGCCCATACCTCGCTGCAGGGCTACCACGGCACACAACCTGGACCTCGTAACAAAGCAACTGCAGCACACAGCCAGGACCTCAGCGCAGGCTGATTGCGACACACAGCCCGANATCTTTCTCACAAACTATCCTGAATGAAGGACTACCCTGCATCTGGCTGCCAGCCAGCAGCCAGCTTCTTAGAAAATAGCAGAGACAAGAGGGTTAGCTGGTGAAAACTGGCTTGGTCAGGATGTGGCCGTGACATGCCACAGACCCCTGCGCCATGCCAGCAACATGATAGCACAGTGGTGTAGACGAGGAGGTCCCTGATGGGAATCAAGGGAACAAAAAGGTCAAGGAAGGACTTTGGAGCCAAATAGATGGATAAGATTTGGTCACACAGCTTGCTTACAGTGTAGCTTTTATCAAACTCCTCAATCTCCTTAAACATCCCCAGAACAATGGGCATACTTACAACCCTCTGTTTTTTGTGAGGAGGGCATGAAATAATGTAGACCAAGTTCTTAACCCAGCACAGAGATTCTTAGCACATTGTGGGGACTCACTACATGATATCTATGTTTTCACAATCTCCTTGTTGTAAGCATAAGGAATCTGAGGAGCAGAAATACACAGAGACTTGTGCAAGCTCATATAACTTACGAAATGGCATAGCTGGATCCAAATTTCCACACCAGGATTTTTATTAGTCCTTAGGGTACCAGGAAAGTTCTACACAGGTTAAGATTTCCATCAGCAAGACAGCCCCAAGAGTCACTTTTCGTGGTGTGCTTTTGAAGCACTTTTCCCAATGGTGCACACAAAGGCAAGGAGATGGCCCACGTGCCATCCATCCTCTGGGCTCTCTTGAAGAAGCAGCACAGCTTAGAGGCACTTGCTCAGTATTTCCAACCCTTTGTCTGCTTCTGGACAGGCTCATGACCTATCTTAAATTCTCTGAATTTCAACTTCCTTGACTGTGAAATGAAGATGATGATCCATATCTGCTCTTACCACCCCCCTGCCAAAGATTTACTCAATATTGTGGTGTCCCCACAGATATCAGGTCCCAATTCCTAGAGCCTGTAAGTATTACCTTTTTTGGAAAAATGGTTTTTGCAGATGTGACTAAATTAAGGATCTTGAGATGGAGACTTTCCTGGATTATCTCTGTGGGCCCTGAATGCAGTCACATATTTATATATCTTTATAAGAGTACAACAGAGAGATGAGCCACACACACGGAACACTGGGTGATCTAAAGACAGAGGACAGAGAAACATAAAGATGTGGGGCATTATGGAATAGACCGATGTAGCCACAAGCCAAGAAATGCAGATAGTCATCAGAAGCCAGAAGAGGCAAGGAATGGATTCTCCTCTACAGCCTTCAAGGGAGTGTGACCTTTAAGTTCATACCTGCTAACACCTTGATTTCAGGTAGGTGACACTAATGGCTCCAGGCTGTGACAGACCATGTTTCTGTTTTGTTTTTAATTTTTTATATTTATTTATTTATTTTCCAGCTACACTGGGTCTTCATTGCTGGGCAAGGGAATTGCTCTCTTGTTGTGGAACATGGGCTCTAGGGTGCATGGGCTTCAGTAGTTGCATTATATGGGCTTAGTGGCCCCATGGCATTTGAAATCCTCCCAGACCAGGGATTGAACCCATGTCCCCTGCATTGGAAGAAAGATTCTCAACCACTGGATCACCCAGGGAAGTCCCATTTCCATTTATTTAAGCCAAAAAGTTTATGGTAATTTCTTCTAGCAGCTGCAGGTTTGCTAATACAAATATCAAGTTTTAAAGTATCTGAAAGTTCTTTGTAAATTATAAACAGATGGTGGGAGAAGAAATACCTGGGGTAAATAGGTATGATTCTGATAGTAGTACACCTATATGTACTACTAGATACCACATTTGGCCTCTGCAATGACAAATTCAGAATCACATCTGAGTCCTACTGGACACTAAATGGCAGTATACTAGATGCTAAACACTAAACACAATTCAGTAACACAGCAAGTTTATTAATAGCAGTATTGAAGGAGTATTTCTCACATCCCTACTTTTTTGTCACTACAGGTATAGGGAGCTCTGTTGGGTATCCCATGGTGATTCAACATTCCTTCCATTGACCAGACCAGACCCACGACCTCATCCAAGGTGGGGTCCACAAGGTAGACAGAACATTCAGCCTGGTCTATGTCAAACAAAGAAGGACCATGAAACTGGGCACACACAAATGACTGCCACGCTAAAGTCAAGGTTACTTAGGGAATATGTAATCAACAAAAGTAGGAAACTCATAGGTGGTACTTGTGAGATTGGCAGGCTTTGAGAATGTTGCTCTGGTGAGTTAGAAAGGCAGGGTAAGAGGGCAGAATAAGTTCTCACTCAAACAAGGTGGTATTTATTTGCAAGGTGACAATGTGTTCTGGTTTTCCAGGGCAGTCCTGCTTTATACTTGTATTCTTAGCATACTTATTAATAGTATAATTAATACTTATTAATTTATACTCTTCTTTATACTCTCCAAAGTCTGGATGGAAAAAATTGTGATCACCCTTTCTTATCTAGAGCTTCCTGGTGGCTCAGTGGTAAAGGATCCACCTGCCAATGCAGGAGATGCAGGTTCGATCCCTGCATCGGAAGATCTCCTGAAGAAGAAAATGGCAACCCACCCCAGTATTCTTGCCTGGGAAATCCATGGACAGAGGAGCTTGGGGGCTACTATCCATGGGGTGGCAAAAGAGTCAGATATGCAAACAATTGAAGCTCTGGCCTTTTTGAATGGCCTTAATGCATAAATGGCTTCCCTGGTGGCTCAGATGGTAAAACTTCTGCCAGCAATGCAGAAGACCTGGGTTTGATCCCTGGGTTGGGAAGATCCCCTGGAGAAAGAAATGGCAACCCACTTCAGTACCCTTGTCTGGAAAATCTCATGGACAGAGGAGCCTGGTAGGCTACAGTCCATGGTGTCACAAAGAATCAGACATGACTGAGTGACTTCACTTTCATTTTTTTCTTTTCAATGCATGAATATGTATAAGAATCATCCAGGGAGTTTTGCTCAAAGGACAGATTCCTGGGTCATATCTCCAAGAGACTTTGCTCCAGTAGCTGGAATGAGGCCCCTGGAACTGGCACACAGAGTTATTATTTATACAGTTGGTACACAGATCACACTTTAAAGAATTCTACAAAAGTCTCCCTTCACATTCAGGCAAAGCTAATCAGATTTTTGCTCATGGGCATTTCTAAATAAGACATCTCCTAGGAAGGTAAATCATAACTTTTATGATGGTAAGCATACAAACACATGATTTTTTTATTGTCCTGACTTCATTGTATTAATTATTTGAAATAGTAAAGATTTTACATTCTGATTCATGTGTTTACTTTTCTTGTAGAATTTACTTAGGCATATATCAAGTGATTCCTCATGATTTAAGTCTCAGACTTACTCCAAAGACCAAGAAGAAGGAGGCTTGGGTGTTAGAGGGTAAAGAATTTCTGGAAGCAGTCTAGAATCTTTGCATACTCAAATTTTAAAGAAATCTCCCTTCTTAAAATAATTCCCCTCTGTGAAAGAGCAAAGGAACCATTGTGTTTGAAGCTTCATTCATACCTCCATAGACTTCCCTGGTGGCTCAGATTGTAAAGAATCTGCCAGCAATGCAGAAGACCGGGTTCGATTCCCAGATGAAAAGATCCCCTGGAGAAGGGAATGGCTTCTCATTCCAGTATTCTTGCCTGAAGAATCCCCTGGACAGCGGAGCCTGATGGGCGACAGTCCATGGGGCTGCAATGAGGTGAATACAACTGAGTGCATACCTCTATGTGAATTTATTAGCTATTTTGGCATACTTAAAGAATGACAGCTTGGATTAGAAGAGGCTGAAGGAGTAGAAATTTCAGCAACCTAAAGAGCAGTCCTTGAAAGGAATCAAGATTTGTCCAAGGCTCTGAAGGAAAGAGGGAGGGAGCAATAAAAGGGCACCTACACCCATGAACCGGTAACCAAGAGTAAGTGCTCCTGCTTTATGCTTGTGCCTAGGATCCTAGAGGCTGCCTGGAAGCCACTGACTATCACTGCCCTTAGAGATCCTCTCTGAGTTGACATCAGTGGCAAAAAAGTTAATCCTTCATTGTTCTAGGCCTGGAGGCAGACAGCTGAAGACAAAGCTATCACTGCATAAACAGATGTTTACAACAGCATTATTCATAATAGCCAAAGGGTGAAAACAACCCAATTGTTTATCAGCAGACAGAGAAACAAAAAGAGACATATCCATATGACAGAATATTATTCAGCCATAAAAAGGGAACAAGCTACTGATATATGCTATAACATGGATGAACCTTAAAAGCATCACACTCAGTGAAAGAAGCCAATCACAAAAGACTATATAGCATAAGATTTCATTCATACGAATTCCATAATAGAGAAATTCATAGAGACAGAAAATAGATTAGTAGTTGCTCAAACCTGCAGGGGAGCGGGGTTAAGGAAGTGATAGCTCAAGAATGGACTTTCCTGGTTGCTCAGGCAATAATGAATCCACCTGCAATGTGAGAGACCTGGGTTCAATCCTTGGGTGGGGACGATCCCCTGGAGTAGGAAATGGCAACCCACTCCTATAGNCTATCTTAAATTCTCTGAATTTCAACTTCCTTGACTGTGAAATGAAGATGATGATCCATATCTGCTCTTACCACCCCCCTGCCAAAGATTTACTCAATATTGTGGTGTCCCCACAGATATCAGGTCCCAATTCCTAGAGCCTGTAAGTATTACCTTTTTTGGAAAAATGGTTTTTGCAGATGTGACTAAATTAAGGATCTTGAGATGGAGACTTTCCTGGATTATCTCTGTGGGCCCTGAATGCAGTCACATATTTATATATCTTTATAAGAGTACAACAGAGAGATGAGCCACACACACGGAACACTGGGTGATTTAAAGACAGAGGACAGAGAAACATAAAGATGTGGGGCATTATGGAATAGACCGATGTAGCCACAAGCCAAGAAATGCAGATAGTCATCAGAAGCCAGAAGAGGCAAGGAATGGATTCTCCTCTACAGCCTTCAAGGGAGTGTGACCTTTAAGTTCATACCTGCTAACACCTTGATTTCAGGTAGGTGACACTAATGGCTCCAGGCTGTGACAGACCATGTTTCTGTTTTGTTTTTAATTTTTTATATTTATTTATTTATTTTCCAGCTACACTGGGTCTTCATTGCTGGGCAAGGGAATTACTCTCTTGTTGTGGAACATGGGCTCTAGGGTGCATGGGCTTTAGTAGTTGCATTATATGGGCTTAGTGGCCCCATGGCATTTGAAATCCTCCCAGACCAGGGATTGAGCCCATGTCCCCTGCATTGGAAGAAAGATTCTCAACCACTGGATCACCCAGGGAAGTCCCATTTCCATTTATTTAAGCCAAAAAGTTTATGGTAATTTCTTCTAGCAGCTGCAGGTTTGCTAATACAAATATCAAGTTTTAAAGTATCTGAAAGTTCTTTGTAAATTATAAACAGATGGTGGGAGAAGAAATACCTGGGGTAAATAGGTATGATTCTGATAGTAGTACACCTATATGTACTACTAGATACCACATTTGGCCTCTGCAATGACAAATTCAGAATCACATCTGAGTCCTACTGGACACTAAATGGCAGTATACTAGATGCTAAACACTAAACACAATTCAGTAACACAGCAAGTTTATTAATAGCAGTATTGAAGGAGTATTTCTCACATCCCTACTTTTTTGTCACTACAGGTATAGGGAGCTCTGTTGGGTATCCCATGGTGATTCAACATTCCTTCCATTGACCAGACCAGACCCACGACCTCATCCAAGGTGGGGTCCACAAGGTAGACAGAACATTCAGCCTGGTCTATGTCAAACAAAGAAGGACCATGAAACTGGGCACACACAAATGACTGCCACGCTAAAGTCAAGGTTACTTAGGGAATATGTAATCAACAAAAGTAGGAAACTCATAGGTGGTACTTGTGAGATTGGCAGGCTTTGAGAATGTTGCTCTGGTGAGTTAGAAAGGCAGGGTAAGAGGGCAGAATAAGTTCTCACTCAAACAAGGTGGTATTTATTTGCAAGGTGACAATGTGTTCTGGTTTTCCAGGGCAGTCCTGCTTTATACTTGTATTCTTAGCATACTTATTAATAGTATAATTAATACTTATTAATTTATACTCTTCTTTATACTCTCCAAAGTCTGGATGGAAAAAATTGTGATCACCCTTTCTTATCTAGAGCTTCCTGGTGGCTCAGTGGTAAAGGATCCACCTGCCAATGCAGGAGATGCAGGTTCGATCCCTGCATCGGAAGATCTCCTGAAGAAGAAAATGGCAACCCACCCCAGTATTCTTGCCTGGGAAATCCATGGACAGAGGAGCTTGGGGGCTACTATCCATGGGGTGGCAAAAGAGTCAGATATGCAAACAATTGAAGCTCTGGCCTTTTTGAATGGCCTTAATGCATAAATGGCTTCCCTGGTGGCTCAGATGGTAAAACTTCTGCCAGCAATGCAGAAGACCTGGGTTTGATCCCTGGGTTGGGAAGATCCCCTGGAGAAAGAAATGGCAACCCACTTCAGTACCCTTGTCTGGAAAATCTCATGGACAGAGGAGCCTGGTAGGCTACAGTCCATGGTGTCACAAAGAATCAGACATGACTGAGTGACTTCACTTTCATTTTTTTCTTTTCAATGCATGAATATGTATAAGAATCATCCAGGGAGTTTTGCTCAAAGGACAGATTCCTGGGTCATATCTCCAAGAGACTTTGCTCCAGTAGCTGGAATGAGGCCCCTGGAACTGGCACACAGAGTTATTATTTATACAGTTGGTACACAGATCACACTTTAAAGAATTCTACAAAAGTCTCCCTTCACATTCAGGCAAAGCTAATCAGATTTTTGCTCATGGGCATTTCTAAATAAGACATCTCCTAGGAAGGTAAATCATAACTTTTATGATGGTAAGCATACAAACACATGATTTTTTTATTGTCCTGACTTCATTGTATTAATTATTTGAAATAGTAAAGATTTTACATTCTGATTCATGTGTTTACTTTTCTTGTAGAATTTACTTAGGCATATATCAAGTGATTCCTCATGATTTAAGTCTCAGACTTACTCCAAAGACCAAGAAGAAGGAGGCTTGGGTGTTAGAGGGTAAAGAATTTCTGGAAGCAGTCTAGAATCTTTGCATACTCAAATTTTAAAGAAATCTCCCTTCTTAAAATAATTCCCCTCTGTGAAAGAGCAAAGGAACCATTGTGTTTGAAGCTTCATTCATACCTCCATAGACTTCCCTGGTGGCTCAGATTGTAAAGAATCTGCCAGCAATGCAGAAGACCGGGTTCGATTCCCAGATGAAAAGATCCCCTGGAGAAGGGAATGGCTTCTCATTCCAGTATTCTTGCCTGAAGAATCCCCTGGACAGCGGAGCCTGATGGGCGACAGTCCATGGGGCTGCAATGAGGTGAATACAACTGAGTGCATACCTCTATGTGAATTTATTAGCTATTTTGGCATACTTAAAGAATGACAGCTTGGATTAGAAGAGGCTGAAGGAGTAGAAATTTCAGCAACCTAAAGAGCAGTCCTTGAAAGGAATCAAGATTTGTCCAAGGCTCTGAAGGAAAGAGGGAGGGAGCAATAAAAGGGCACCTACACCCATGAACCGGTAACCAAGAGTAAGTGCTCCTGCTTTATGCTTGTGCCTAGGATCCTAGAGGCTGCCTGGAAGCCACTGACTATCACTGCCCTTAGAGATCCTCTCTGAGTTGACATCAGTGGCAAAAAAGTTAATCCTTCATTGTTCTAGGCCTGGAGGCAGACAGCTGAAGACAAAGCTATCACTGCATAAACAGATGTTTACAACAGCATTATTCATAATAGCCAAAGGGTGAAAACAACCCAATTGTTTATCAGCAGACAGAGAAACAAAAAGAGACATATCCATATGACAGAATATTATTCAGCCATAAAAAGGGAACAAGCTACTGATATATGCTGTAACATGGATGAACCTTAAAAGCATCACACTCAGTGAAAGAAGCCAATCACAAAAGACTATATAGCATAAGATTTCATTCATACGAATTCCATAATAGAGAAATTCATAGAGACAGAAAATAGATTAGTAGTTGCTCAAACCTGCAGGGGAGCGGGGTTAAGGAAGTGATAGCTCAAGAATGGACTTTCCTGGTTGCTCAGGCAGTAATGAATCCACCTGCAATGTGAGAGACCTGGGTTCAATCCTTGGGTGGGGACGATCCCCTGGAGTAGGAAATGGCAACCCACTCCTATAGTCTTGCCTGGAGAATTCCATGGACAGAAGAGTCTGGCAGGCTACAGTCCATTGGATCATAAAGAGTAAAGGATTTCTTCTTGAGATAATGAAAATGCTTTAAAATTTACAGTACTAATTGTTACCCATCTCTGTGAATATAATAAAGCCTATTGAATTGTATGCTTTAAATGTGTGAATTGTAGAGCATGTGAATTAAACCTTAATAAAGCTATTTTAAAAAAATAAAGCCAACAGTTACAGTCATCAGGAAACTCCCACAGCCTCCCCTGTGCTAGAGAGTAAGTTGCAATTACATGAGTACAGCTCCAGGTCTTTCCCAACCAAGCCTTGATCATCTCTAGAAAAAAAGAAACTGGTGAGGGAGCAGGGGATGGGACAGTAGTTGTGAAAGAGATGCCTTTGCTCATCATTTCCACCCCAGCTTTTTGTTTTTATAATTCTTAGCCACATGGATTATCACAGGGACTGTCCAAATATATTCTCCATGAATTCTAAGGGCCTGGTAAATATCGGTTGTCACTATAAAGGAGTACTAGCAGAAGAAACTCAGCTTTTTATGATTATTGAATGCCATTGCACCTTAGACATTAAGCTGAGAATTTGTCTATGCTTGCCTACAATGCATCTCACTGTCTGCAAAACAATAGAAAATGAAGATTCATTTCCTACTATATTTAACCCAACACAGCCAGAAATGAACTCATCATCTTCTCTTGCAAACCAGTGTTCCTCATCCTATAATCTTTATCTGCCCAAGCCAGAAACTAGGCGTCATCCTGGACTCTATCCTCTCTTACCACCCTCATCCAAATGATCATCATGTCCTATCAACTATCAAATCCTTCCGTCTCTGTCCATAATCTTTGCCACTGACTGTCCTCCAGGTGAGGCCACCATCATCTCTCACCTGGATTGCTGCAAAGCCTCCCAGGTGGTTCCATTTGCTCCCATTCATTCTTCCCCTGGTGGCTCAGATGGTAAAGATTTGCCTGAAATGTAAAAGATGGGGGTTCAATCCCTGGGTCTGGAAGAGCCCCTGGAGAAGGAGATGGCAACCCACTCCAGTATTCTCACCTAGAGAATCCCATGGACAGAGGAGCTCAGAAGGCTACAGTCTGTGGGTTTGCAAAGAATTGGACACGACTGAGCAACTATGTGATGACTATGTGATGATGATGATTCTTCCAGGAGCCGATTATAAAACACAAACTGAACCATTTTTCTTCCTACCTCACTTCCCTTCAATTGTCTCCAGACTCAAGTCCAGTTATCTGAACATGGCCTCCAAGGCTCTCCCTGATTTCTCTAGCCTCAGCCTTCACCAATCCTCTAAGTTTCCCATTATCCTCACTCGCACATTTCTGACTGTCAAGTTTTTCCAATACCTCATGCCCTCTCTAGTCTATAGGCCTTCCCAGATGCCATTCACTTTCTCCTGAACACACATGCCTCCTTCCATTCTGTGCCTTCTAACCTCTGCACTCTAGTCTAAGTTCAAATTATCCTTTCCTCAGCTTAAGGTCACTTTCTTTTACAAGCCTTCTCAGAATCCCCTCCCCACCCAGACCCCAGGCTACATTTGATCACTCTGTTATATGTTTAGGAAAACGTCAATTATTACACAATATAACAATCAATTGCTCACTTGTCTGTCTTGACTTGTAATCAGTTCAGTTCAGTTGCTCAGTCGTGTCCTACTCTTTGCAACCCCATGGACTACAGTACACCAGGCTTCCCTGTCCCTCAACAACTCCCAGAGCTTACTCAAACTCATGTCCAACAAGTCGGTGGTGCCACCCAACTGTCTCATCCTCTGCCATCTCCTTCTCCTCCCACCATCAATCTTTCCCAGCATCAGGGTCTTTTCCAATGAGTCGGTTCTTCCCATCAGGTCACCAAAGTATTGGAGATTCAGCTTAGCACCAGTCTTTCCAATGAACATTCAGGACTGCTTTCCTTTAGGATAGACTAGTTGGAACTTGTTGCAGTCCAAGGGATTCTCAAGAGTCTTCTCCAACACTGCAGTTCAAAACATCAATTCTTTTGTGCTCAGCTTTCTTTATTGTCCAACTCTCACATCCATACACGACTACCAGAAAAACCATAGCTTTCACTAGATGGACCTTTGTTAACAAAATAATGTCTCTGCTTTTTAATATGCTATCTAGGCTGGTCGTAGCTTTTCTTCCAAAGAGTAAGCATCTTAATTTCATGGATGCCGTCAACATCTGCAGTGATTTTGGAGCCCAAGAAAATAAAATCTCTCTGTTTCCATTGTTTCCCCATCTATTTGCCATGAAGTGATGGAATCAGATGCCATGATTTTAGGTTTCTGAATGTTGAGTTTTAAGCCAACTTTTACTCTCTTCTTTCACTTTCATCACGAGGCTCTTTAGTTCTTCTTCACTTTCTGCCATAAGGATGGTGTCATCTGCATAGCTGAGGTTATTGATATTTTTCCTAGCAATCTTGATTCCAGCTTGTGCTTCATCCAGTCTTGCATTTCACATGATATAATCTGCATATAAGTTAGATAATCTGGGTGACAATATACAGCTTTGATGTACTCCTTTCCTGGTTTGGAACCAGTCTGTTGTCCCATGTCCAATTCTAACTATTGCTTATTGACCTGCATACAGATTTCTCAGGAGGCAGGTCAGGTGGTCTGGTATTCCCATCTCTTTTAGAATTTTCCACAACCTATGTGATCCACATAGTCAAAGGCTTTAGCATAGTCAATAAAGCAGAAGTAGATATTTTTCTGGAACTCTCTTTCCATTTTGATAATCCAAGGGACACTGGCAATTTTGATCCCTTGTTCCTCTGGGTCATCTAAATCCAGATGGAACATCTGGAAGTTCACAGTTCACGTACTGTTGGAANACCTATGTGATCCACATAGTCAAAGGCTTTAGCATAGTCAATAAAGCAGAAGTAGATATTTTTCTGGAACTCTCTTTCCATTTTGATAATCCAAGGGACACTGGCAATTTTGATCCCTTGTTCCTCTGGGTCATCTAAATCCAGATGGAACATCTGGAAGTTCACAGTTCACGTACTGTTGGAACCTGGCTTGGAGAATTTTAAGCATTACTTTGCTAGCGTGTAAGATGTGTGAAATTGAGTGGTAGTTTGAGGATTCTTTAGAATTGCCTTTCTTTGGGATTGGAATGAAAACGGATCTTTTCCAGTCCTGTGGCCACTGCTGAGTTTTCCAAATTGGCTGGCATATTGAGTGCAGCACTTTCACAGCATCATCTTTCAGGATTTGAAATAGCTCTACTTGAATTCCATCACCTCCCCTAGCTTTGTTCATAGTGATGGTTCCTAAGGCCCACTTGACTTTGTATTCCAGGATGTCTGGCTCTAGGTGAGTGATCATACCATTGTGGTTATCTGGGTCATAAAGATCTTTTTTTGCACAATTCTCCTGTGTATTCTTGCCACCTCTTCTTAATATCTTCTGCTTCTGTTAAGTCCATACCATTTCTGTCCTTTATTGTGCCCATTTTTGCATGAAATATTCCCTTGGTATCTCTAATTTTCTGAAGAGATTTCTAGTCTTTCCTATTCTATTGTTTTCCTCTATTTCTTCACATTGATCACTGAGGAAGGCTTTCTTATGTCTTCTTGCTATTCTTTGTAACTCTGCATTCAACTGGGTATATCTTTTCTTTTCCCCTTTACCTTTGGCTTTTCTTTTCTCCACTATTTGTAAGCCCTCCTCAGAAAACCATTTTGCCTTTATGCACTTATTTTTCTTGGAGATGGTCTTGATCACTGCCTCCCATACAATGTCACAAACCTCCATCCGTAGTTCTTCAGGCACTCTGTCTATCAGATCTAATACCTTCAATCTATTTCTCTCTTCCACTGTATAATCATAAGGGATTTGAGTCAGGTCACACTTGAATGGTGCAGTGGTTTTCCCTGCTTTCTTCAGTCTAAGTCTGAATTTGGCAATAACGAGATCATGATCTGAGCCATAGTCAGCTCCTGATCTTGTTTTTGCTGACTGTGTAGAGCTTCTCTATCTTTGACTGCAAAGAATATAATCAATCTGATTTTGGTGTTGGCCATCTGGTGATGTCCATGTGCATAGTCTTCTCTTGTGTTGTTGGAAGAGGGTGTTTGCTATGACCAGTGTGTGTGTGTGTATGTGTGTGTGTACTTTTAATTTATTTTAACCAGTGTGTTGTCTTGGCAAAACTTTGTTAGCCTTTGCCCTGCTTCATTCTGTACTCCAAGGCCAAATATGCCTGTTATTCCAGGTATACCTTGACTTCCTACTTTTGCATTCCAGTCCCTTATAATGAAAAGGACATCTTCTGGCAGTATTCTAGAAGGTCTTGTAGGTCTTCATAGAACCATTCAACTTCAACTTCTTCAGCATTACTGGTCAGGGCATAGACTTGGATTACTGTGCTACTGAATGGTTTGCCTTGGAAAGGAACAGAGCTCATTCTGTCATTTCTGAGACTGAATCCAAGTATTGTATTTTGGACTCTTGTTGACTATGGTGGCTGCTCCATTTCTTCTAAGGGATTTTTGCCTACAGTAGTAGTAGATATAATTGTCATCTGAGCTAAATTCACCCATTCCAGTCCATTTTAGTTTGCTGATTCCTAAAATGTCGATGTTCACTCTTGCCATCTCCTTTTTTACCACTTCCAATTTGCCTTGATTCATGGACCTAACATTCCAGGTTCCTATGCAATATTGCTCTTTACAGCATTGGACTTTACTTCCATCACCAATAACATCCACAACTGGGTGTTATTTTTACTTTGGATCTATCTCTTCATTCTTTCTGGAGTCATTCTTTCTGGAGTTATGTGTCCACTCTTCTTCAGTGTCATATTGGGCACCTACTGACCTGGGGAGTTCCTCTTTCAGTGTCCTTTCTTTGCCTTTTCATACTGTTCATGGGGTTCTCAGATCAAGAATGCTGAAGTGGTTTGCCATTCCCCTCTCCAGTGGACCACATTTTGTTCAAACTCTCTACCATGACCCATCTGCCTTGGGTGGCCCTTCATGGCATGGCTCTTAGTTTCATTGAGTTACACAAGGCTGTGATCCATGTGATCAGATTGGTTAGTTTTTGTGATTGTGGTTTTCACTCTGTCTGCCCTCTGATGGATAAGGATAAGAGGCTTATGGAAGCTTCCTAATGAGAGAGACTGACTAAAGGGGAAACTGGGTCTTGTTCTGATGGGTGGAGCCATGCTCAATAAATCTTTAGTGCAATTTTCTGTTGATGGATGGGGGTGTGTTCCCTCCTTGTTGTTTGACCTGAGGCCAAATTACGGTGGAGGTGATGAAGATAATGGCGACCTCCTTCCGAAGGTCCCATGCACGCACTGCTGCACTCAGTGGCCACAAACCTGCAACAGGTCACCTCTGACCCATGCCTCTGCTGGAGACTCCTGGACACTCACGGGCAAGTCTGGATCAGTCTATTCAGTCAGTGCTCCTTTCTCCTGGGTCCTGNCATGCACGCACTGCTGCACTCAGTGGCCACAAACCTGCAACAGGTCACCTCTGACCCATGCCTCTGCTGGAGACTCCTGGACACTCACGGGCAAGTCTGGATCAGTCTATTCAGTCAGTGCTCCTTTCTCCTGGGTCCTGGTGCACATAAGGTTTTGTTTGTGCCCTCCAAGAGTCTGTTTCCCCAGTGCTGTTTAGGTTCTGGCAGCTCTCTGGTGGGGTTAATGGCAACCTCCTCCAAGAGAGCTTATGCCATACCCAGGTCTGCTGCATCCAGAACCCCTGCCCCTGCAGCAGGTCACTGCCGAACCAAACCTCTACAGGAGACACTCAAACACGGTTCTGGCTACCTCTCTGGGGTCTCTGGGTCCTGGTGCACACAAGGTTTGTTTGAGCCTTCTGAGTGTCTCTGGTGGGTATGGCATCTGATTCTAAATGTGATTTTGCCCCTCCTACCTGTAATATATAATCCAAAACAAGGAAATTAATTGACTTAAGAACCTAGCATACCATAGGAATGCCATAAAAAATAAGACTATCAAGAGTCTTGATTAAAGTAGGTTGGTGCCTGTCCATTCAAGGCTATAAAATGCAGAATGTCTATTACATCGGATACGTTCACAATCACCACTAACACAATGACTGGATAACAGATGAACTATTTTGTATAGAGAGAAATAGTCTATTTTAATTTAATTTTTATTGAGGTATAATTGACATATATCATTATATTAGTTTCAAGTTTAAAACATAATAATTCGGTATTTTTATATATTGCAAAACAATCACCACAATAAGTCTAGTTAATATCTGTCATCATACACAGTTCCTGATTCTTCTGTGTGTGTGTGATGAGAAGTCTTGATATTTACTCTCTTAGCAACTTTCACATATACAATACAATATTATTAATTATAGTAGCCATGCTTTACAATAGATATTCATGACAGTGAAAGTGGCTTCCTAGGTGGCACTAGTGGTAAAGAATCAGCCTAACAGACACAAACTTTGCAGGCAGATTACCATCTGAGCCACCAGGGAACTTATTTACTTTATAACTGGAAGTTTGTACATTTCGATCACCTCCACCCATTTTGTCTACACACCTACACCCCACCTCAGGCAACCTCCAATCTGTTAGCTGTACGTGTGAAATTTTTTTGTTTGTTTTAGATTCCACATTTAAGTTGAGATCATATGGTATCTTTCCTTGTCTGACTTATTTCACTTAGCAGAATACCCTCAAGGGCCATCCATGCCACTGCAAATGACAAGATTTCATTCTTTTTATTCTTGTAAATTTTAGTTACATGTATGTGATTATAAACCTCTCACAAAAATGCATATTCTGAATGTGCTCAATATCCATTTTACAATAAAAGCATCCAGGGTTGTTAAATAGCCCCATAGAGTTTTTGCCTTGTTAATATCATCAAGACTGTGTGGCAAACTTCAAGGAGGGAAAAATTCCTCTCATTGATTTGTTTTATGTGTATATTTTAAAATGCAGGACTGACTGACACTGAAGGGCAGTGCATTAACATTTTTTGGTGAACAATAAGGGATCTTTCCCGGACACAGTACTGAGTTGCGTATTACTGTATTGAGTTTCCAAGCACATTGCTCCTTGGTGATTTCTAGCTCTTAATGTATCGCCTTTCTGCTTGAGCCAGGGCTTTCAGAATTCCTTTTTGCCTAGCACCATACCAGATTACTTTATATAATTCTACCTTCTAGAATACTTCCAATGAGAGGACAACCCAGCCACTGTGCACCTTCTGAGAGACCCTATCTCCTGGACATTGTGTTCTTTGCAAAGAAAAACAAGCATATGGTGACATCCAGTCAGTAAAAAATCTATCCTAAACAACTGACACTGTATATTTTCTGAAAACCGAGCTAGTTTGTTTATTGCCCCCCTTTTGGACATGGATAGCAGGCAGATAAATGACAGAGGGGAAAAGCCAACATCTCTGAATTGCACAGATGTGTGGGTTCAGAGCTGGCTCTTTTCCTTGTTAGCTGTTTGCACTTGCACAGATGATGCTTTGAGTCTCAGTTTCCTTGTCTCCAAAATGATTACAACAATATTTACCAAATATGGTTCTCTGCTAATTTTAAAACTTAGCTTCAGTGAAAATATCTAGCAAGAGCGAGATGATTTATGAAATTGATTTATGAAAAGTTATCTGGGTGCATCCCCCACCTCTCCCAACCACTTAGATATGGGGAAATTAAATGGACATACAACATGCAGATGTGAATGTACTAAATGGCTTTTCTGCCTTGCACTCTCTTTTCTCAGTTCCCAACTATGCATTATTACAGTGAACAGATCAAGTTTCCTAAAACCACGATGTGCCTGTGTCTGTGTGCTAAGTCGCTTCAGTCATGTCCGACTCTGTGACCCTATGGACAGTAGCCTACCAGGCTCCTCTCTCCAAGGAAATCTCTCGGCAAGGCTACTGAAGTGGGTAGCCATTCCCTTCTCCAGGAGATCTTCCTGATGCAGGGACCAAACCTATGTCTCTTACATCTCTTGCATTGGCAGGCAAATTCTTTAACAATAGGGCCACCTTGGAAGCACCAACCAGTGACTAATGTGGTAAACAAACAGTGACTTAAAGCAGTGTCCCAACTCACATCTGATAAACTGCAGGTAAAAAGAAGAGCATTCAGATAAGTTTTGGCTTACTTCACTTTCACTTTATTTAAGCAGAAAGCAACAGACAGATCTTGTAAATGGCTGTCATATTTAAAGGAAACTATAAATGCTCAGGAAAACGAACCTCAGGAAATCCTTCTAAGATATTAGATGTCTATGAGGTACAATTATCAAAATCACACAGAAAATGTGAATGATATATATCATAAATTCTACTACTTAAGTACATGTATTTCAGCCCTCAAATTTTTTAAAACCATAATAAAATGTGCCTTTGTTTTAGAGTTATCCAGACATAAACTGTTTGTACAGACATAAACAGACACACAAAAAAAGCAGTAAAGATAGTTTTCTTTTTTTAATTTTAATTTTTACTTTATTTTACTTTGCAATACTGTATTGGTTTTGGCATACATTGACATGAATCCGCCACAGGTGTACATGAGCTCCCAAACATGATCCCCCCTCCCACCTCCCACCCCTCATCATCCCTCCAGATCATCCCCGTGCACTAGCTCCAAGCATC
>SJYV01051198.1:343569-367427 GCA_006410875.1 Neotragus pygmaeus
GATGCAGGGCAACCCTGGCACACAGCACAGACCTCGACCGAAGGCGACCGCGGCACACAGCCCGGAACTTGACGCAGGGCAACTGCGGCACACAGCCCGAAATTCAGTGAAGGGCGACCGCGGCACACAGCATGGAACTCGTCACTAGCCAACCGCGGAACACAGCCTGGAGTTCGGCAGAGGGTGACCGCGGCACAAAGGCTGGATTTTGATGCAGGGCGACTGCGACACACATCCTGAACCTCAGTGAAGGGCAAACGTGGAACACATCCCGGACCTTAAGTCAAGGCGACCCTGGAACACAGCACGGATGTCGGAATATGTTGACTGCAACACACACCCAGGATCTCGTAGCAGTGTGACTGTGGCACACAGGTCAGACCTCGGCTCAGGGCGACCGCCGCAGAGTGCCCGGACCTCAGTGCAGGGCGAACGTGGCACACAGCCCAGAAATCTGTGCAGAGTGACCGTGGCACAGTGCTCGGAACACATCGCTAGCCAACCCCAAACACAACCTGGAACTCGGCACAGGACGACCGTGGCAAACAGGCCATACAACAGTGCTGGGCGACTGTGGCACACAACCGGAACTCGGCGCAGGGCGACGGTGGCACACAGCCCGAAATTCAGTGTACAGCGACTGTGGCACACAACTCGGAAGTCGTTGCCAGCCAACCGTGGAACACAGCCTGGACCTGGGTGCAGGGTGATCGAGGCACACAGCCTGAACATCGGCACAGGGCTACCGCGGCACACAACCCGAACCTCTGGGAAGAGCGACAGCCTAACACAGCCCAGAAATCTGTGCAGGGCGACTGTGGCACAGAGCATGGAACTCGTCGCTAGCTGACAGCGGAACACAGCCCGGAACTCGGTGCAGGGTGACTAAGGCAAACAGGCCGGACTTTGTCNGGAGAAGGGATAGGCTACCCATTCCAGTATTCTTGGGCTTCCCTGGTGGCTCAGACAGTAAAGAATCTGTCTGCAATGCAGGATACCCGAGTTCAGTCCCTGGGTTGGGAAGATCCCCTGGAGAACAGAATGTCTACCCACTCCAGTATTCTGGCCTGGATAATTCCATAGACCATACAGTCCATAGGGGTCACAAAGAGTCGAACACAACTGAGCGACTTTCACTTTCATTTATGAGACAAACGATCCCACCACTTCAACATGTAAACTGAAATTAAGAGGTTAGATTTAAAGTTACTAAAGAAATATCAATTACATGTGTTGTCTGGACCTAGTTTGGATTCTGATTTGAACAAATGATATAATTAAGTAAATTTTAGTATGACTGAATAGCTAGTGATAATAAGAAATTGTGTTTTAGGTATGTTGATGGTATCACAGTCACATTATAAAATGAGTATGTACCTTTCAGAGATATACATATTGAGGTGTTTTCAGATGAATTGATACATCTAGAATTTGATTCAAAATAATCCAAAGGAGTTTGGGGGAGGGAGGTAGAGATGAAACAAGCTTGTCATTTATTAATGATAGTTGAAGCCAGATGACAGGTACATGAAGTGCTTTATACTCTTCTCTGTACTTTCCTACATGTATGAAATTCCCATAACAAAGTGAGTGACAGAATAGAAAGAAACCAGGACCTAGGAATATAAGAAATGGTTTTCCTCTTACTCTCTGTCCCTCTCCAAAGCATCCCAAGTCTCCAAATCCAAACACCCACGTAATCATAGCATATTGTTTAGCTAAAATCACTAAGACAGACCTAAAATGAAACTGGAATCCTGTCATTTATAGAAATATTTCTTATTCTCTAGTGCTCTCCTCCAATACTTCCTCATATTCCATAAGGAGATAAATGGATCATACACAAGATGTCAAAAAAAAATTGCCTTCCTCTGCAATCACTTCCAACTTCCACTCAGAACAAAAATCCAAGTGAGTGCTAAAAGGGAAATGTCTTATGACAAGGTCAAACAAGACTGATGAGAAATATGGCTTGTGATGAAAAACGAACAGGTGCATGTTTTATTGGCATGATAAATGTGGCAAAACCAGATGTGGAATCCCATATAACATTATACTAAATGCTTTAAAGTATATCTTTCTCCAAAGAAGCTTTTTTTCCCCTCGCTTCTATTCTCATCATTCTGATGGCAACTTTTGCAAGTCTCTTGGGAACCAGGACAAAAGAGTTTGCAGAGATTCGGTTTTTTGGTGTTTGTTTGTTTTGTTTTTTTGTTTTTTTGTTTTCAGGAAATGTATAGAATACTGCATCATAACACTTGTTCAAGTAAGGAAGTCTGTGCACTGGAAGTGAAGAGGCAAAGGTAGGACAGACACCGCCCTCAGTTTTTCTATAGGACTCAGAAGCTTATGACCAACTGGCTTGAAAATCACAAAGCTGGCTCCACCCTCACTAGAAACATGGACCCAGAGCAACTGAATCAAGGTTGAGGAATTGCATTTGCTTTAGCTTTGCTTAGTGTTTTGTTTTGTTTTGTTTTTGCCATGCATACCTGTCCTCACTTCCAAGAAATGCCTGAGTGAAGAGAAGAATGGACTAAAATGTATGAAGTGGCTCTCAGTCTTGCCTGCAAAGCTGCAGGGCAGAGCAATGAATAGACTGAGAGACATCTCAGGTAAACAATGTGTTCTATCATCCTTTATGTCCTCAGTTCCTAGGAGAGTACCTGGCATCGTTTGATTGCTAAGTCATGTCCAACTCTTTGCAACACCATAGACCATAGCCTGCCAGGCTCCTGTGTTCATGGGATTTTCCAGGNCATCTCAGGTAAACAATGTGTTCTATCATCCTTTATGTCCTCAGTTCCTAGGAGAGTACCTGGCATCGTTTGATTGCTAAGTCATGTCCAACTCTTTGCAACACCATAGACCATAGCCTGCCAGGCTCCTGTGTTCATGGGATTTTCCAGGCAAGAATACTGGAGTGGGTTGTCATGCCCTTCTCCAGGGGATCTTCCCAACCCAGGGATCGAACCCAGGTCTCCTGCACTGCAGGCAGATTGTTTACCATGAGCCATCTGGCATATTGTTCCCTAATAAATGATAGAAAAAGTAAACTCAGAAGGAAGGGAGTAGAAGTGCTGGACTACATCTATGAATAAATTGGCAGGACCATGTTTGTCCTAGGTATCCATGCCCCAGATGTTCAGACTGTGCATCCATTTGCTCAGTGAGTCTACCCAATCAAATTCTGCTATCATTCTTTCTCTTTTCTCACCTCTCACCTGAAGGATAAAATTTCATTGGCTTTTGTGATGATTAATTTTTTGTGTCAATGTGGCAAAGCTATGGTAGCCAGTTGTTGGATTGAAGACCAGTCTGGGTGTTGCAGTGAAGGTACTTTTTAGATGATACTAAAATTTCTATCAGTTCAGTTCAGTTCAGTTCAGTCACTCTGTCATGTCCAACTCTTTGTGACCCCATGGACTGCAGCACACGAGGCTTCCCTGTCCATCACCAACTCCTGGAGTTTGCTCAAACTCACGTCCATCAAATCATTGATGTCATTCAACCATCTCATCTTCTGTCATCCCCTCCTCCTCCTGCCTTCAATCCTTCCCAGCATCAGGGTCTTTCCAATGAGTCTGTTCTTTCCATTAAGTGGCCAAAGTATTGGAGCTTCAGCTTCAGCATCAGTTCTTCCAATGAATACTCAGGACGGATTTCCTTTAGGATTAACTGGTTTGATATCCCTGCAGTCTAACAGATTTTCAAGAGTCTTCTCCAACACCACAGTTCAAAAGCATCAATTCTTTGGTGTTCAACTTTGTTTATGGTCCAACTCTCATATCCATACATGACTACTGAAAAAACCATAGCTTTGACTAGACAGACCTTTGTCTGCAAAGTAATGTCTCTGTTTTTTAATCTTCTGTCTAGGTTTGTCATAGCTTTTCTTCCAAGGAGCAAGTGTCTTTTAATTTCATGGCTTCAGTCACCATCTATCAGTATGTCTTGATAAACAGAATAACTTCCATAGTGTCGGTGGACTTCATAAAATCAGTTGAAGGTCTTAAGAGATAAAAGACTGAGGTGCCCCAGAAAGAAGGAACTTTGCCTCCAGATTGCATTTGGATTTAAGCTGAAACATCAACTCTTCTCTGAATCTCCAGCTTGCTGGCCTACCCTCCACACACGTGTGCATGCGTGCATGCACGCGCACATGCACACACACGCATATCTATTGGTTCTGTTTCTTTGGAGAACCTAATATAGCCCTGAATTGTTCTCCTGCTCTAGGCCCCTTCCTCATTCTGTTTCACTCCATCATTCCCACAATCCAAAGTGAGCTCTATAAATCCAATCTGATAACACCATTGCCCCAGGAAGTACCCATCAGTGGCCCTCTAACTGCTTCACAGGTTACACCATCCTTCCATATGTAAACCAAATGTCATTTCTTTTTCTAAGGTCCCCAGCCAGGCCTTACATGAGTCAAGTTCAGCACTTATCACCCAGGATTGAGACACTGTAGTTGCTGACTTGAGCACCCTTCTCACCACATCTCCATATGTTACAGATGATCTCTGCCAACCAAATCTCACAGGAAAAACTAAGAGAGAGACTACTTAAATACAGGCCCAGATTGTTCATCAGCAAATGAGCGTAACACAAATGCCCTCAGTGTTTGAGAATATTAGATTGTTATCTTTAAGGAGAAAAAAGAAAATTAAGCTGACTGAAGTAATATTGAGGAAATCTTGCAATATTAAATTTTAAAAAGATCCTGCTAGGATTCATTTTAATCAAGACCTACCAGCCATGTGTTCAAGCTTGTGTCCCTGTCATGTTTGTCGGTACTGATAGATTTAGAATCTATCAGCTAGTAAATTAGCCTGGATGTTCAGAGCAGCTCTTCAAGACTCTGAGACAAAGTCCATGGCACAGCCATATTTCAGGCAGAGACAGGCTTGTTCCGGTTCATGGCCCAGAAATGGATATACTCAAGGAATAGAGATCTGAGACACAGCCTTTCACTGAAGCTAGTCAAAGTTCAATAGACAGAGCAGGCCCCAAATGGTCCCAGCTGTGGATAAAGGGATGATAGAAATGTTTAAGAATTAACCAGCAGAATAGTGTCACTACTTTCCAATACAATAAAACACAAAATCTCCAGAATCTTCCTACTCTATTCCTTTCTTCAAACTGTTACAAAGAAATTGCCTATCACAGCAAGCTACTTACCTACACATATACCTTTAATGTATTACTGCTAATTACATAATAAACTTCATAGTTTTCAATCTGATATTTTAGACTGCACACTTTTTTCTTCTCTTCTCACCAGATTTATCCAAATTTATTTCTTCAGCCCTGATTAAAGCTCTTTTTTAGGATCTACCACTGCAGAATGAAGCTCTTCCACTTCTCCAGCCAATGCTACTTTGCCTTATCTTTGAAAATGTTGCATTCTTTTTGCAATGGTGCATAGACACATGCTGCTGGGCAGTATTTCACTGCTTAGTGTATGCAGAGCATGCCTTAAATAATATCTCAACCCTAAACTCCTTGAGGGTAATGATCTTAAGTAAAAAGAAGACTGCTTTAGTCATCTATCTATCCCTCAGCCAGTTACTGGTGGTGTTGTCTTGAACAATTTATTTATCTACTCTGAAATATTTTAGTCATGTGGAAATGACATGGCTTTGCTGAATATCTTTCAAAGTTATTGAAGATAAGATTTTTTTAAGTGCTAACGTATTTTATTAATTAAAAAAATACCATGCTCTTCCGTGAGATATCAGTATTAGCAACATGTGCATGCATATATTAGAACAGGAAATGGCAACCCACTCCAGTATTCTTGCTTGAATAATCCCATGGACAGAGGATCCTGGTGCACTGCAGTGTCTGAGGTTGCAGAGTAAATGAGCACATACATAAATGTATTTTTGTATATATTTATACATACATTTATTTATGCACATTATGTTAATATTACTATGTAGCAAACTACCTGGAAGCTAATATTAGATTTAGCTTAGACTTATTCTATTTTTTCAGTTTAATAGCTTGGGAACATCAGTAGCTAAAGGTTTGAGTATGAGAAAGTCAGAGGCTTACACTTGACCTGCCAAAAACAGTTCTTACTATATGTTTGATGAATAAAGCGATACAAATGAAAAGGAGTTTATTACAGTTATCTACAATATCCTGAAACCATAAATACCACTGACAAACTGGTAAGTTCTAAACCACACTGCAGACTCCACAAAGTACTGTGGTCTAATTATCTAAGAAACTAACATCATGTACCACTTAGCACTAACACCCACTATTGCTGTTAGAAGCAGAGAAGTGAAATTACTACAGTTCTCACTTTCTTGAGAGAACAATGACAGATTATGTGTTAGATTCAAAGTGGAAAATTGTATCAGTAGATCAGGTTGTCCTCTGGGAGAAAGGCTGACAAAGCATAGTGTCGACATGGCTTTCACCTCCAGACTCAGATTAAAGGTCAGTCACATAGAAGTTGTGCTCAACATCATCTGTGGCAGTGGGACTGGACGCTGCCACACAGGACACGTAGAGCTTCTTCAACATCTCATCAGAATCCCCCCTTGTGCCATAATTCACTTCAAATATAAAGTTGAAAATGGCAGCAACATGGCCCTAGAGTCACACAGTCTGATCTCATTCAAGTCACTGTAACTAGAAATGAGACCCACTGTCCTAGACATATGCAGAAAGATGGATGACACCGGAGAACCTCAAACAATTCCGAAGAGAAAGTGAGGGAAGTCAGAAGTCCTGCTGTCTCCCAGATAAACCCCCTCCCCCATGAAATAAATATCTGTTGAAGGCCTACTGTTTAACAGGTAATAGGTTAAATGCTGGGAAAAAATAATTCAGATATAGTCGTGTCTTTGAGAAGATCTCAGTCTAGAAAAACAGACATGAATTTAGCCAAAAATGTTTGATTAAAAAGCTAAATATTAGATAGAAAGACAGATTCCCAGAAATGCAGAAGGCTGAATTAGGACACACAGCAGTGGTAATCCAGAGGTGTTGTTTCAGACTGCTGTTGCTGTTTAGTCTTTTAATCATGTGCAACTCTTTCATGACCCTACGGACTGTAGCCCCTCAGGCTCCTCTGTCCATGGGATTTCCCATGGAAGAAGACTGGAGTGGGTTGTCATTTTCTTCTCCAGGGTATCTTCCACACCCAGGGCTTGAACCTGCATCTCCTGCATTGCAGGCAGATTCTGTACTGCTGAGCCACCAGGGAAGCACTGCTATCTCAGGCTGGCCAAGGGCAAAACAGCAGCAGGAACTTGAAGCCTTCCTGAGAATAGCAGCTTCCAAGGTCTCCATGAGCCCCCCTAGGGGGATACCACAATCAGAGAGCCATGTAATTTATAACCACCTGGTTACACATAGACTTTACAGTTGAATATAGTGAGCATCTACTGAATGCCAAGCACCATGCTGGCCATGTCTGTTAATACTTTTCTGCCTTTTCTAGTTTACAGACTCAATTGCCAAGGTTAAATAAGGATCAGTCATGGAAAATGACTGTGAATAAATAACTAGGTACAATAAATGATTATGGTAAAATATAATGGATTTAATACTCACACTAAGACTCAGGGAATCAGAATTATTAATTCCACTCTAGAGATGAGAAAACCATAGCTCATTGGGTAAAGTGATTGACTAAAGCCACTCCAGTTAATAGCAGAGCTAGAACTTTGTTCAGCAGGTCTACTGGCTCAAGTTCATGCTTGCTGGTGCACAGCAAACATGTCAGCAACTCTTTTTGTACTTTCTTCCTGAAACTGTACTAATGTTGGTATATTTGTCCATTCAAGCTGCCATAACAAAATAGCATAGGCTGTGTGCCTTAAACAGCAGACATTTATTTTTTATCATGCTGGAGAGTGAGAAATCCAAGATCAAGGAGCCAGCCTATACAGACTCTGGTGAGAGTACGCTCTCTGGCTTACAGATGGTCACCTTCTCTCTGTATTCTCATATGATGCAGTGAAAAATCTTTTTGTCTTCTTCATATAAGGTCACAGTCCTATCAAATTAGGGTCCTACTGATATGACCTAATTTAACTTTAATTACTCCCTGAAACCCTATCTCTGGATTCAATGGCACTGGGGATCAGGACTTAAACATACGATTTGGAGTGGGGGCCACAAGTCAGTTCATAGTAATTGGCCCCTTGGGAATCATGAAGCTCCTTTAAAACCAGCTTGCCCTTCTCAGGGACAGTCTTTCTTCAGTTCTGACTTTCTTTCTCTTTTCCATCAAAGCTCCTCTCCCAGGATAATTCTGTCGTGTTTCTGTACTTATAAAGCCCACCCTTGGACTACCATCTTCTAAAAATATTTATGAGAATTTGATGGCAAGCTGAGCAGATATACTTTTGTCCTACAGCTACTGAAATCCCAAATACACTTATGGTCAAGGGAAAAATAACAAAAGTGGGAGGCTATAAGATGAGAGATTTTCAAATGTCTTGGAAGCTGAAAACTTTGAAACAAAGTGGAGGATGCCGTAATTCCTTGATGTGAAGGTACAGCAAAGAGGCAAAGAGGCAGCCAAACTGAGGCTTGATACACAGAGGTGGATATCATCGTGGTGGGGGTGTGGAGGGGGCAGGAGGGAGAAGAGGGGTGGAGAATGGGAGTTAATTTGGAGTGAAACCACCCTGAACTCACCTCCTCACCCAAAATGATTCAAAGCCATATAATAAAACTGGAGGGATATTCTCTAATTAAATTGAACACGTAATCTGAAAAGCCTTAGGGTGGTGACATGAGCTCCAGTGCCCCAAATAGAATTCTTGGTCAACCTGGCGCTCAGGCTTCCTCCCTCAGATGGCTGGCCAATTGACAATCTCTGACCACACACACACAGTCTCCAGGCAGCCTCTCTAAAGCCTTATTCTTAAATACGAATGGAGAGCCAAGATATTTGAGAAAAGCCAGAAATATGACAGAGAAATAACAACATAATAAGAATAGAAGAAAATAAAAAGAGCAAGCGGAGATAATTTGGAATTAAAAAGAGATTTCATTATACCCTAGTTTTTATCCTTAGAGATTTGCCAGCATGATATTTAGGAATACATTACATTTGTACACAAAAATAGATATGTTTGAAAAAAGTATGAGGATAAGCTGATTATCAAAATAAAACAGTCCATAGAATAATGGATAAGGAAATCTTAGTTGATGAAATAAAAAGACAAGTGTCCCCAAACACTGCTTTATTTTCTCTATATAGTGACACTTTTCTGAAATCAGACCATTTATTTGTCTACTTCTCTATTTTCTGTGTTACTTTATTTTCTGGGTGAAAATATAAAGTGCCCAATGAGTATTTCTAGAGTTAAAATAAATGAAAAACCAAGGAGACAATATGATAAAATATAACAAATGTAAGATTCATGGTATATTTAATATGCAAATTAATAAGAATTCCAGAAAGAGATACAAGAGAAAGAAGAGGGCAAGAAATTTTCAATGAAAAAAAGTAAAAAGCATTTCTCAGAGTTAGAAATATGAATCTTTCAATTTAAAGGACTTAGTGATAATGACCAATGTGAATTACAAAGAGACCCATTCTTAGACAATGTATTGTAAAATTTCAGAATACTAACAATAAAGAGACTATCATAAGCAACCATAGGACTGAAATGGAGATCAGAGGAGAAAGTACATTGATAAAGAAGCACCAATCAGGCTGACATCTGCTTTTTCATCAACAATATTGGATTTGGAGGAAAAGTGAAGAGTAAAGTACAAGCTGGAGTCAAGATTGCCGGGAGAAATATCAATAACCTCAGATATGCAGATGACACCACCCTAATGGCAGAAAGTGAAGAGGAACTAAAATGCCTCTTGATGAAAGTGAAAGAGGAGAGTGAAAAAGTTGGCTTAAACCTCAACATTCAGAAAATGAAGATCATGGCATCTGGTCCCATCACTTCATGGGAAATAGATGTGGAAACAGTGGAAATAGGATCTGACTTTATCTTTTTGGGCTCCAAAATCACTGCAGATGGTGACTGCAGCCATGAAATTGAAAGACGTTTAGTCCTTGGAAGAAAAGTTATGACCAACCTAGAGAGCATGTTCAAAAGCAGAGACATTACTTTGTNAAGCACAAGCTGGAATCAAGATTGCCGGGAGAAATATCAATAACCTCAGATATGCAGATGACACCACCCTAATGGCAGAAAGTGAAGAGGAACTAAAATGCCTCTTGATGAAAGTGAAAGAGGAGAGTGAAAAAGTTGGCTTAAACCTCAACATTCAGAAAATGAAGATCATGGCATCTGGTCCCACCACTTCATGGGAAATAGATGTGGAAACAGTGGAAACAGGATCTGACTTTATCTTTTTGGGCTCCAAAATCACTGCAGATGGTGACTGCAGCCATGAAATTGAAAGACGTTTAGTCCTTGGAAGAAAAGTTATGACCAACCTAGAGAGCATGTTCAAAAGCAGAGACATTACTTTGTCAACAAAGGTCCATCTGGTCAAGGCTATGGTTTTTCCAGTAGTCATGTATGGTTATGAAAGTTGGACTGTGAAGAAAGCTGAGCGCTGAAGAATTAACACTTTTGAACTGTGGTGCTGGAGAAGACTCTTGAGAGTCCCTAGGAGATCCAACCAGTCCATCCTAAAGGAGATCAGTCCTGGGTGTTCTTTGGAAGGACAGATGCTAAAGCTGAAACTCCAATACTTTGGCCACCTCATGCAAAGAGTTGACTCATTGGAAAAAACTCTGATGCTGGGAGGGATTGGGGGCAGGAGAAGAAGGGGACGACAGAGGATGATATGGCTGGATGGCATCACCGACTCAATGGACTTGAGTTTGGGTGAACTCCGGGAGTTGGTGATGGACAGGGAGGCCTGGTGTGCTGCAATTCATGGGGTCGCAAAGAGTTGGACACGACTGAGCAACTGAACTGAACTGAACTGAAAGACATCTTGGCCATTGAACAGTAGCCCAAACAGCTGACATATGAACACTGGCTCTGGAACCAGCTGCTGTGATCAACTTTGACTATTATTAATAACTGTATGGTCTTGGGCAAGACAGCCTTTCTGTGCCTCAGTTTTAGTCTGTAAAAAAAAAATCATAATAGTTTTCTAGTTCAGTGTTAGTATTAGGACTAAAGGAATGAATCACAGAGCACTGCTGCCTTATTTAGCAGGTAATAAACACATGGTCATAATAGCACAAATGCAACTGATTTTAAACAGAGTCATCCCATAGTTTAAACATAAAATTCATTTTAGTTATGCTGCTGCTAAGTCACTTCAGTCGTGTCCGACTCTGTGCGACCCCATAGATGGCAGCCCACCAGGCTCCCCCGTCTCTGGGATTCTCCAGGCAAGAACACTGGAGTGGGTTGCCATTTCCTTCTCCAATGCATGAAAGTGAAAAGTGAAAGTGAAGTCGCTCAGTCGTATCCGACTCTCAGTGACCCCATGGACCGCAGCCCACCAGGCTCCTTCGTTCATAGGATTTTCCATGCAAGAGTACTGGAGTGGGGTGCCTTCGGCTTCTCATTTTAGTTATAGACAGAATATAATTATCAACTTTAACAATGTAAAAGAGAAGGATTTGAGTGAAAGAGAGAAGGCAGGTAAAGAAAATTGTGATGGTACTAATGTCTTTATAAACTAAAAAGTCAAGGGAAATGATCTATAATTAATGGAACAAGAAATAGAGTTACAGAGGTAATCTGCAAAGGAACTAAAGAGCAATGTATTTATTCAAAGGAAGTGAGGAAAAGAGATGAGGCTGTGTGTGAGCTAAATACTTAATCATGGTAGCAGGAAGTCAATGGGAAATGTCTAAATTAGATACAGTATCAAGAAATAAGGACAGAACCATAAATTTTAAAGACATGGAGGCTACTGCTAGAGAACAAACACGGACATTATCAGAAGTGGCAGCCTTGGGTACATACAGTGACCATGAAATTTGACATTCAAATCAAGACATTTTGGAGTAAAATAATATTAATAATTTACACAAGTGATAAGATATAAATCAGGGCTGTCCAGGATGTGTAGCCACCCTAGTTTCACGGGAATAGTTTCCAGAGCTTTTTATTTAGTAGAACTAATAGGACTATCTTAGGAAAACCCATGGCAGAGAGGGGCTAAAGGACTTTCTTAGTATTGAATACTTTTAATGATCTATAGACAATATTTTGGTAAATACAAAAATTACTTTAGAAAATAAAAGTAGAATTAGGTTAAGGTGTTAAGGGATTACTCCGTTACCTTGTCCAGAAGCTTCACATTTTATAAGGATACACAGCAAGACATGGTATCTTAGACAGAAACGATGCTAGCTCCAAGTCAAGCTATAGCTGTCAGAGGCAGACCAACCACAAAGTAAGCATGACATAGATGTTGACCCACGGTTTTTATTCAAAAATAGAAAATTACATTCTTTTCACAATAAAACAAATGTAGGTATATTATATATGAGAAGCTTCATAAGAAATGTTGAAATGAAATACTGGGTTCTGGAAAAATTCTTACCTGACACAGCCACTGAGGGTCACTTCTTCTCCCCTACATTTCGGTGCACGCTCAAGGGAAAATCTGGAAAGCCCTGAGTGTGGCAAGATGTTACAAACAGACTTCAAGATGGGACAGGAGAGCAAGCAAGCATTCTATGCCCCTAGATCCCTCCATGAAGTTTCCTGCTCTGCCTGTTCCCTCTGCTCACAGAATGATCCTGCCTGTCCCAGTGTGAGCACACATGGAGACATTTGCTGACCTAAAAACAGGGTTAATAATAGTACCTCTGTTACCACAGGGTTGTTAGGATGATGAGATGAGATGAACTAGCTTAAACATTGAAAGATCAGTGCTGAACACAAAGTGTTCAGGAAACAGCTTTGATTGGGCTTCCCTGGTAGCTTGGCTGGTAAAGAACCTGCCTGCAATGCAGGAGATCCCAATTCGATGCCTAGGTTGGAAAGATCCCCTGGAAGATGGCATGGCAACCCACTACAGTATTCCTGCCTGGAGAATCCCCATAGACAGAACAGTCAGGTGGACTGCAGCGCATGGGGTCACAGAGAGTCGGCCGTAACTAAGCACAGCGCAGCACATAATATATTAAGGTGAAATGTGCCTCTCTTGAACTTCTACTTACTGAGTCATATTCCATCCTCTGCAGCAATGCAGAGTGGATCTGCTTCCTTTGCATGACAACTCCTCAAAGATTTGAACCCAGATTCCTTCTCTATTCAAAACATCTGCCACATATAAGATAACATGGAAGACGACAGAGTAGCCTTGATCTAAGGGTCTGAGGTCTAATCTTCAATCAGTCATTCACTAGTTACAGGCCCTCAGACAAGTGCTTGCTTCCTCTGAAAATCAGATTCTCATCTGGGTCCCAAAATAATTATACACATCACAAGAGGTTACAGTAAGAATAGAAGGAGAAAATGCTAGCAGTGTCCCAGTATTGCAGTGGACCCTTAATAAATAACACTTTATTTTCTGCCAGGAGTAAAAGAACCATGACTCAGTGTTTGATTGTGGTGGACAGTGATGGCTGGATGTGTTAGGAATCTATGAAGACAGGAGTAGAGCATTCAAATTCTCTTATCATCTGCGAAGTATACCCGTCCTTTGTCCCCTCCTGTTCTCTGTGGAGAGCATTCTCATGATGGCAGATTTGATATATTATCACTCCAGTTAACATTATTGCATTTTAACCAGGATATATAATGGTAGCTATGGTTTTTCCAGTAGTCATGTATGGATGTGAGAACTGGACTATAAAGAAAGCAGAGCAAAGAACAGATGCTTTTGAACTGTGGTGCTGAAGAAGACTCTTGAGAGTCCCTTGGACTGTAAGGAGATCCAACCAGTCCATCCTAAAGGAGATCAGTCCTGAGTGTTCATTGGAAGGACTGAAACTCCTTGAAGCTGAAACTCAATACTTTGAAGCTGAAACTCCAATGCTTTGGCCACCTGATGTGAAGAACCAACTCATTTGAAAAGACCCTGATGCTGGGAAAGATTGCAGATGGGAGGAGAAGGGGATGACAGAGGATGAGATGGTTGGATAGCATCACTGACGTGATGCACATGAGCTTGAGTAGGCTTCAGGAGTTGGTGATGGACAGGGAAGCCTGGTGTGCTGCAGTCGTTGGGGTCGCAAAGAGTTGGGCACGACTAAGCAGCTGAACTGAACTGATAATGGTAGCTAATGCCAGGACTGGAGCAGAATATTGGGGAATGTAGAAGACAGAACCTTGGAACAAAAATAACCAAATTCGTTATGTATAAGACTGTGGATTGTAAACTTTCTTGTGCATCAGGACCATCTGGATTCAGTAAGTATGACAGACTCTTCCCCAGTGATGAAAATGGCAACCAAAATTTGAAAATCAACTTTCAAACTGATTTTCAGTGAGTAAGTCTCAAATATAGTTGTCCATTGGAGTCATCTGTAAAGCTTAAAATACTTAAACCCAGGCCTTACCTGCAGAGATAACTCCTGTTGGCTGGAGTGAAACCTATAGACGTTTTTTAAGTTCCTCAGGAGATTCTAATATTCAGCCAAAGTTGAAAATCATTTGTGGGTGTTTTTCTGTACCCAACAAGGCTGAGATGAATGATAGGTGAGGATGAAGAAATACAATCCTCCCAAACAGCTGGACCCACCTGTCAAAGCCAAACTCCCTTTTGAAAGAATGTTCCACCTCTCTGTTGTAAGTGGCATATTTATGGCCTTTTCCTCTGTTCCTTGCCAAGTCTGAGACATAGACACGAGTGCTATGGAATAGCTGTTATGCTTCTCTACAGGTGGGTAAAATGATTCTGAAATATAATTTTCAGAGCACAAGAAGGCAGAATGCATTATATAGGCATAAATTAGTGCTAGTCATAATAATAATGAAGTTTCAGAAAGCACTTACTAAAAATGGTCTGGCTTTCAAAAAGGCCAAAATAGTTTAATTTAAGGGTATATTACCACTCTTGTGTCGAGATCTGCTCGTGTGGTTTCTACTGGTGATAATTTTAGTTGAGAACTCGTATTCAGTAGGCGTGGTAATCAAATACTACATTTAAAGGGTGACTTAATAGTGGCCTACATATCAGTTGGGCAACATTCTACTTCCAAGGGTTATTCACCCATATTTCAAAGTTTAAAAACTGAAATCAAGTCATTTCAAACTTTTCTAAATCCAAGTCAAGGATGTTTAGCCTTGTTCTTCCTCCTGAAATTTCCAAGGGAGCAAGACAGAAGAATGATATTTTTTTGTTTTGTTTTTTAGATTGAATGTCCTCTGTAAACGGGGCTCATTAGAACACAAGAAACAAATGCTCAAGGTAGCTTAAGTGCTGTGGGTGAGATGGGATCAGAACCTCAGGTATTTTTGTGATAACAGAGCAAGAATCTCAGTTGGGTAGCCTGGTCTCAAAAAACAAAAACGAAAACAAGAACAAAAACAAAAAGGTGAACACACAGGGGGTCAGAAGAGTAGGCATAATGAAGCTGGCTTTGATGAGTCAGGCTAATTTGGGGACTGGATAGTTACTCAGTACCCAATATTGTTCTGCAAGTTGGGTAATCTCTTCAGGTTGAATTCAGGCTGTGGTCATGTTTCTTGGAAATCTCTTGGAAGAAGAGGCTCCTTGCATCACCTTCAGCAAAGGAGCTCTAAGGGCACTGTCTGTCCTAGAGCTGTGTGTGGACTGGGAGTAAAATGCCAGCCCAAAGTCAGCCTACTTAGGAGTCAGCTTCACTGATGCGTTCTCTTTCCTGTGAATATCTGCTTTTCCTTCATGTCTATTCTATTCTCCTCTCATTACAGACTTGCCAACCCATTCGAAAATAAACTGGTCTGATTGGTTATGGGGCTGAGACATTCACACCAGTGATTCCATGAATTACCTGCTAGCCTGCAGATGGGCTCCTTGGTCTAATTCTATGGGTCTCTTTGAACAAAGAATCCGCCGGCCCTGCATTCTGAAGCTGGAAGCTGTGGATGAGGCAGAATCATCTAAAAAGGGAAGTTGGATATAGCAGGTACCATCTTGACATAACCTTAAAACTCTTAATAGTCTTTTACTAATCCTGCTGCTATTAACCATTATCATTATATCCTGTCTATGCTTTCAGTTTCTCATTACATGTGAACTTACTGTCTGCCTTCTTTTTCTGTAAGTCTTTCATATTTTTTTTAGTCAACTGACTTTTTATTATTTGCAGTTGAAACTCTTGACAAACAGGATTGTATTGGTTGAGTATGTAATTATTGGTCCTGTTTGGAAAAAGTCTCCTTAAGGTCATCTCTTAGGCTACTGGGCTTCCATGGTGGCTCAGACGGTACAAGTGTCTGCCTACAATGCAGGAGACCCGGGTTTGATCCCTGGGTCAGGAAGATGCTCTGGAGAAGGAAATGGCAACCCATGCCAATACTCTTGCCTGAAAAAAATCCCATGGATGGAGAAGCCTAGTAGGCTACAATCCGTGGGGTTGCAAAGAGTCAGACATGACTGGGCGACTTCACTTTTTTTCTTAGGTTACCAGTCAACCAATCAACTTGCCCCTTTGGGTCAGGTACTCTTCCTTGATCTGGTCAGTTGCATCCAATGCAGGAGGATCACCCATATGTATCTTAAGATTTCTTCACTTGCCTGGCACCACATAGAAGGAACACTCAGAAGATAACTATAATAACCAGTGTTCTTATTTGTGGGCCAAAATATCTACTTAATTTAAGGTTGAAAAATGTTATAGTCAAAGGTATTAGACAACTTAACAAAATCTCAAGTAGAACCAGAAAACCAGGCTTAGATGATTCACACTCAGGAACAGAGCAACCTGGAAAAATGTCCAGTAACTCTGGTCTGTACAGCACCAAAGCCATTTGGTAGTCACCCCAGAAATTCCACCCTGGCTTCCCTAAAGGACCAGGTGCCTCTGTCACTGAATTTACCTGGTGATCAAGTCTCACCTCTGGTGTTGCTGACTCATGGAGTTTATCTCCACTTGCAAGTCTCACAAGAGGGTATCAATTGGGCAGAAGTCAGATTATCTGTAAAGTCCTAGATACAAAGGATTTGTGGAATTGTTAAGTTTTAGTTTTCCAAACCTCTGTGATTTGAGAATCAAACGAGGTCACTGTTCAGAATGGATGCTGAAAAAGCCGAAATACAGAGTCCTCCACGGTAGAATTCTGAGTGTCAACATTCCAGTGTCTGTCATTCAGGCTATAGAGATCACTATAAAGAATATCTTATTGGGTAAGCAGTGGTCTTTATTTGGGTAATGATCAAGGAAGTACTCTCTTTCCTTTTAAAAATGTAGGCTCTCTTCACTAGCCAAGCCATACTTTGTTGTTCACTCATACGTTTTTCAATGCCTTTGTTGAAATCTTTCCTCCATCCTTGGGAAACGCTTCTATTCCTCCATCTATGTGTGCAACCCCAAATTCCAACAACCAGCATATACCTCACTTCCCTAAGTAATATTATCATATTGTGATCACCCCTTCAATCCAAAACCTCTCAGTCTTCCCTTTCAGTGAGTGATACTGATTTATAAGAATTTACTCTTTTTTTCATGTACATAGTACATTGTTCTTAAGACCCTACTCTCACAATGGAGTGACATGTAGAACTTGTACAGTCGATATTTATCAAATAAATACTGATGATTTCAAACGCAAATAAGAGGAAGAAGAAAATTCTTTTTTAGAGTTAACAGGAGACTAGAACATTTCATTTTGCCTGAAATCAAATGTATTCAATCCACATTAAAATCTTTCATATGTCTTAAAACTTAGGAAAACACATTAGCATTGTACAAATTCAAGACAATTAACAGAAACACAGTAAAGTGGCCTGCCTTTTCAGAGGTTCCTGACAACATTCAGGAAATTGTTTGGGAAAGGAAAGGGGATTGATTGAATGAGGATGAGAATGGGGTGTGGGGAAGGGGACAGGATAGTGATATTCATGAGTCTGGGTAGATTTGGAAAGTGGTCCCATTCATGATAATACAACTGAGTCCTTAAACATAACAGTATACCTGAGAAATGTCAGTATGTTGAACCCTTTTGTCAGACTCTTTCCAGGACTCAATACTGCAGAAGAAGAAGAAGAAAAAATATATATACATATACATGTAAGGAGGGAAAAAAGTGGGTCAATTCAAACAAAGTAAGGATAACAAGTCTACCTGCAATGCCGGAGACCTGAGTTCAATTCCTGGGTTGGTAAGATCTCCTGGAGGAGGGCATGGCAACCCACTCCAGTACTCTTGCCTGGAGAATCCCCATGAACAGAGAAGCCTGACGGGCTATAGTCCATGGGGTTGCAAAGAGTCAGAGATGACTGGGCGACCAAGTTCACCACAGTACAAGGACAATGAGAGGGGCTTCCCTGGTGGCTCAGGTGTTAAAGAATCTGCCTGCAATGCAGGAAACCCAGGTTCTATCTCTGGGTTGGGAAGATCCCCTGGAGAAGGGAATATCTACCCACTCCAGTGTTCTTGCCTGGAAAATTCTGTGGACAGAGGAGCCTGGAGGGCTACAGTCCACAGGGTTGCAAAGAGTCAGACATGACTGAGTGACTAACACACACACAGACGATGAGGACATGGACAGTCGCATCTATTAATATATTCTGTCCACAGCACCTAGCATTGAGACATATACCAGCAGATTAGTGCATATTGATTAGGTCATATACATAAAATGTGTTCTTTTTGCTCAGCAAGTGGAAAATGTTCTCCATAAACTAGGCTGAGCAGTAGAAAGTTATCCAATATGATCTGTTCATGCCTCCCTCATGCATATGCATCCTCACTCAACTCTTCCTGCTGTCACTGCTAAACCAGGCGCCCCACTCCCACTCTACCTTCTCCAAGCCAGGCGCACCTGCTACCCCAGGCACTCACAGCCGCTGCCACGTCTTGCTGTGTAATGCCATTGTCAGCCTCCCTGCCTGGCGTGCCGTGCCATTCTCCTTCACTGGAGGAAGGAATGTTTAATTATTTTTAATCAGTGGACATGGCATCTTGCTAGACAGTGACACTTGGGGGATCCAACACCATCTGCCTTCCACCAGGCGCCAGCTGCTCTGGTGGATGTCGGCAGAACACCTTAGGACATGGCCTTCCGCTGCCAGGCGCCCGTGAGCGGCTGCCACTCGGCATGGTCTCCACCGGAGAGGCTGCCACTTGGGCTCATTCCCTGTCATGGCTCGCCTGTCACCCCTGCCACCCTCCCAGGGAGGCACTCCGCAGCCCCAGCTCCCAGAACATTTCCCAAGCAACCGGGGTGCCTGCCAGTAATCACAGGGTGTCCAAATATAAATGTCACCTTAACCCAATGGCCACGGAGCCTTCTATCACCATTAGTCAACCTAATGGATCTGCTGACTTCAGTTCCACCGAGAACCGCTACTGACTTCGCAGCAGGCCAGCCCCCTGGAGAGCAAGGGTCAGCCGGCTGCCTTGAGAACAGTGGGAACGAAGGGAGAGATGTGCGTCTCGGAGTCATCACGGAGATGTCCAGGGTGAGCCAGGCCCTCGCCAACGCGCTCTTCAAGCTCCCGTCACAGATCTGTCCCTTCCACCACCTCCCCAAGAGAGTTTCCGCAGCTCTCATTGCTGCGCCAGCGCTTTCACTCCTGCACGGCACGTTTCCGCAGATGCTGCAGCAGCCCCAGCGCGGCCTCTATCGGAGCACAGGCCACCTCCTCCCGCAGCTCCGCTCCCAGCTTAATTCCTCCACTGTGAACCGGGCCCCCGGGTCCCTTTCACCCCTACCCTTACGAGCGACGTGGTAAGGAGCCAAAAGTCACGGCTCCAACCTCGGTCTTATTTTCATGCAAAGTGAAAGAGCGCAGCCGCCGAGTACTTACTGAAGGAGAGATAAAAGCCCCAGCTGTGGTTTCTCCCAGAGTCAGTTTCACCTCCAGCAGGAAAGCAAACTGTTCTGGTGCCTGGGGGACTTGACGGACCCTCACACTCATCCAGAGAAGAACAAACAGGAGATCTGGTGCTGCACCTGCCAGAACGAGAGACGTGTGAAATGTGATTAACCCGGGAAGGGGCCAGACAGAGCCCGACTGGGGCCGCTCCTGTCCCTGAGTGCTTCCCAGGGTCAGAGCAGGGGAAAGAGTAAACAAAAGCATTAAATAAATGTTTTTCCATTTAACTCGTGTGTTAATACAGATTTTCACAACCTCGACAGCACTGACCAAATCGATAGAGCAGCATCAGCCTAAATAATGCAGGAAGTGGTGTGCATCTGTTGAATTCTCTGCTTTTGTGAAAAGACAGGAGGCTTGTGGGAGCCAGGTGGGGAATGGAGGTGAGAAGGGAAAGAGGTTCCAGAAGGAGCAAGCTAGTCACACTGTACCCGCTGTCCATCCCACGCAGGGGAAACGTCCCCCGGCTCATCAGATAAACTTGCCTAATGTTATTTCTCAGGCTAAATACAAACCACTGGTGCCTGTAGAATTAAAGTCATCAATAGCTGAGCTCGCCTGCATTTACAGGAAGACACAAATAAAATCCCTACTGATATGCCCGTCAGAGTAGGAAGTTTTCTGTCCCTTTGCAGACAGACTCTCTGTAAGAGCTCTGTGTGGTAAATAGAGCTGCAAGTACATTTGTGTCTTGTCTAAATAAGTAATGCCAAATTCATTTTCAAACAGCATGCTTTGGGCTGCATTCATTACTGTTAGGGTTTTGTTTCCACCCCAGCCCCCCTGCTTGGACAACTTGTCTCTGGTTAGAGGATAGATGCTGAAAACAGACACTGTTTGAAACTGACTGCAGATGTATTAAATAATCACAAGAGAAATTCCAGTAAAAATAGAGTCAATTATCAAAAGATTAACACTTTCCTTTGTTCTGTTTGGAAAAAAAGGAAAAGCAAGGAGGGGAAGCAATTTTCAAGACAGGCACTGATGCTTTAAAAGGATTCTTCATAGGTGAATTATTTAATCCTTTGTGACTAAGGAAATCTTTGTGTGCACTGTGGGAGGGGGGAGTGAAAAGGGAAAAAAATGTACAATATTGAAAAGTAAAAATACAATATGTGGCACACTGAGAACATGTAAGTTAGAAGGCCTGTCGGCGGGGTTGATACCTGAATCAATCTTGATTACTCTCCTATAGGAAGAATCTGCAGATATTTTCTCAAATATCCCTAAAGGATTAACATAATCAGCTATCAAGTGCCACTGCAGCTACTTCACAAAAATGCAGTTAAGGCGGCACTTATCTGGCAGTGGGAAACTCTGAGAGAAGGCACTTCATATATTAAGGTTTTAAATAGTATTTTTTTAGGGCCCTCTTGACTAAGCAAGAGCTGTTCTGGAGGTCGGAAGGGGTCTAGTATGTGCCCATGATGTTCAGTGGGCTGTAGGGGAGGAGGATGTATGTCTGAGCAGGTCGGGTGTTGAGGGATAAGGAGCAATTTGCCTCCAAGGAAGTTCCCTGGAGGGAAGAGTGGTTGACATGAACAGAGTCAGGCTTCCAGAAAAGCCAGCTCAAACAGGATTACCTTAGTTAGCAGACAGCTAAGAGAGTGGTTAATATTGACTTTCAAAATCAAGTGCCTGTGTCTCCCTGGGAAGCTTCCCCATGCAAGCTAAGCCTGATTTCTCTTGATCAATAACCCTCTCTTTCTGTATGACTCAACTCCAGCCACAGAGACTCTAAGAGGGCTTTGCACTAGGCAGAGCTCTCTCAGGCAGGAGAATCAATTGATTTGACTTAGTAGCACAGGCTGAAAGGGCCAATTCGCACAAGAAGGGTCTCTTGGATGGGCCGATGGTCCACAAGTGTGGCAGAAAAAGAACAGTCAGAGGGTCTTGGCTGAGCTGGGTTGGTCTGAAGTAGAGAGAAGCATGCCCTCAGGAGCAGAGGTTTACACTTGAACTACTTTCAAAGTTTGCCTACTTTCACCTACTCTTTTTCATTCTACTCATTTTATGAGCAATATATATTCTGAGTGATCATCATACATATTCTGTAATTTTTCACTGAGAAAAATAGCTTTTGCATTTCATACAGCTTCTAATTCCAAAATTAGTTCAACATCTCGCAGAGAATATAGAAATATATACCCCATTCGGAGACATACTTAGGGCTGGTATTGATTTATGCTATATCATGATTTTAGTCTTATGGGATAATCACCTTGTCAAGGCTATATTTATTGTTGTGGCTATTAAATCACATTAATTCCTCGACAAGTACACAGAAGTATAGCATCTGCAAACTGCAGCAGTGACAGAATTCCGTTTTCATCCCTAAATAAACTCAGTACAAAGATAGCCATGTCCTACTTTTTCAATGGCGTTCCAACTTTTTTTTTTTCTTTTTGCATATCTTACAGGAGCATTGAACTTGGAGTGCAGCCAGAACTCTGCCATAGATTTGAACTCTGGTGGAAAAGCCCCTTGAGGGAGGAGCCGCGCGTTGGAGACAAGTGCTAATGGCAGCATAGCACAGAAGCAAATTGCCCATCAAATGGGACAACTTAGTGTCGCAGAGTATTTGCAGGGAAAATAAAAAGGAGAAAGCAGAAATCATATAATACTGGCTGCCCTTGATTTAGGTTGCTTTCAGTAAACCAGTGTGGGAATGCAATTCTCTCTGGTGCTCAGGGAGTTTGTAATAACACTGTCCAGACCCAGCTTGCCTTAAAACTCCTATGGGTTTTAGCACCATGAAAGTGAGAAAATGAGAGCTATGCAGTGAAGGGGTTTCTTACACTGGGATGTGAGTTGACAGGATCCTTTGGAAGATATGCACGAAACTCACACCACATTCATACTGGATGCAAAAATTGATGTCAAGACTGGGGGAACCCTCGGGGAGCAGGTGGCCCTGCAGAGCCTACACATGACTGGTACCTGGATCAGGCACCCCTGAGAGAGAAAGTGCTTCCCCCACTAACCCTCAGCGCCCCTCATTCTATCATATTTACAAAGGCAGCATTACCTAGTACCTAAGAATTCTGTCTCTAACAGGAAATATCTGGCTTGAAGGTTGCCAACTCAGATCACTTGAAAGGACTCAGCTTGCTTTGTATTTTTAATAAAGATTTCAGGTAGGATTTCATCCAAACTGGCTCATCATCCTTCTGCTTTACATATTAATTTTGTCATTAATTTGGGGCAGGCTTTAGCTTGATTGAAGCCCATATAACCATAAGACTTGTTTATATGCCTCTGATGTTCTTCATTTTTATGAATGCTAAACACCTTTCACCTATAACCTGTATCTTAGCTGAAGTCACCAAGCCAACAATAAGGAAAGGATGATGGGGAACAGGTATGGTGCACAAGGGTTGCTCTGGATTCTAATTAGTATTGGTTCATTTTAGTCCAGTGAACTGGATCATGCTTAATAATGCACTAAGCTTTGACTCCAGTAGAAATGACAATATGCTGTGCTTAGTCACTCACTTGTGTCTGACTCTTTGAGACCTCATTGACTGTAGGCCAGGAGGCTCCTCTGTCCATGGGATTTTCCAGGCATGAATACTGGAATGTGTTGCCATGCCCTCCTCCAGGGATCTTCCCAACCCAGAGATCGAACCCAGGTCTCCAGCATTGCAGGCAGATTCTTTACTGTCTAAGCCATCCGGGAAACCCAAGAATACTGGAGTGGGTAGCCTATTCCCTCTCCAAGGGATCTTCCCAATCCAGGAATTGAAACAGTGTCTCCTCCATTGCAGGCAGATTCCTTACCAGCTGAGCTACCAGGGGAGCCCCAGAAATGACAATAAGTAAGTTTTAAAATGCAGATTCTGATACTGTAAAAACATACTAAAATAGTCTCAGAAATCTGGGCGGTGGGGAACCCTCACTGGACC
>SJYV01051198.1:367497-441338 GCA_006410875.1 Neotragus pygmaeus
GGGGGGGGGGGGGGGGGGGGGTCGTGGGGACCCTCACTGGACCATCATGGGTTTTGTTAAAGAGAAAATGAATAACTGCTTACCTCATATAGTCAGCTCCTAATTTAATTGGTTCCTACTTTTTTTTTCTTTTCTATTGTTTTGAAAAGAAGCATGGAACACATGAACTGTAGGATGCACGCTTTTGCTCTGCCTTCTATAACACTGAAGGATGCCACAGAACCCACAGAATGGGTCTGTATTTCCTTAAGTAGCTCTGTCTCGATGGTAAAGTGCTTTTCCTTTAACACCACCTGACATACCCACACCACACTCACCACCCTGCTACTCTGCTATACTCAGACATTTTTCCTAAGTCAACTTTCCTTTTCCACATCTCACCTCTTTGGGCTTTTATTATGCATATTTTTCAGGGTGCCCTAACTCCAAGGGCCTTTCTTCCCTCCTTGATGTTATGATAGATATATGACTGAACTGTCTTAATAGAAAGACACTGAAACAGACTTCCCCATCAATACACCCCATAGAGTCAATGTAGCTTTTTATACTTATTATTCTCACCTATGTCATCATGTTAAAAGAATAGCTCTGAGCCAGTCTCCCCAGATGTTATACTGCTCCTCATGATCTCCAAAACTTCTTTCAAATCATTGACTTTAGAGACAGTGAATAAGGTTTGTCAATTTCNTAGAAAGACACTGAAACAGACTTCCCCATCAATACACCCCATAGAGTCAATGTAGCTTTTTATACTTATTGTTCTCACCTATGTCATCATGTTAAAAGAATAGCTCTGAGCCAGTCTCCCCAGATGTTACACTGCTCCTCATGATCTCCAAAACTTCTTTCAAATCATTGACTTTAGAGACGGTGAATAAGGTTTGTCAGTTTCCTTTCTCTGCCTCCTCCGTAATAAGGTTTGTCAGTTTCCTTTCTCTGCCTCCTCCGTCCCCCTCTGTCTCTGAAATCTGACCCTTGTTGCTTTCCGTCTAACCTCTCTTTGTCCTGGTCTCTTGGGGGTGACATGGTCCTTCCTCTGCTTAATAACGTCTTCCCCACTTCGGCAGAAAGCAGATTGTAATGCACTGCTCTGGCATGCCATGTCTCTTATTCTTTCTCTCACCTACTTTTACATTTTTCCCACCTGTTTTTCTTGGTACTCAAGTTTTCCAGGAATTCCATGAAACTTTTCCTCAAGCTGTTCGAGCATGTCTTCCTTCAGCCTGCCAAAAGTCCCTCTCTAGGTGGGTTTTCTTCAAATCCCCAAGTACTTTTGCTAAACGAAACTGCTGAACAGCAGCTAGTTTATCACTCTGTTATCACTATATGAGGGCAGGAGAGAGCCATAGCTGGAATGAATTATGGATCCTGCCGGTGTCCCATGCATCCTGTATGTCAAGGTAAGCAAATGCTGCCTTGTGTTAACTGTCAGCCTCTGAAACAGCTGACATTTGTTATTTTAATTAATCGTTTACTTTGCTGAAATAAGCTTCTGTGAGAAGCTATGACTTTTTATTAAATCTTCACTGCAGCATTGTTTTCCCCCAGATTGGGAGACAAAAGCTAATTTTCAAAACTGCTTTACCCTGCAAGGTCACAGCCAACAGCTTGTGGGCACATGTCAGAGAAACATCTGCTTCTGCACCACAGATATAAGTAAAATTTGCTTTATTTTAAAATTTAAATTTACTTTTACTTGGAGGAAAATGATGAGTCAGTCATTAAAGAGCGATTAAGTGATGTTGATTAGGAAAGACTTTTTTAACCAGTCATTTTATCTCACAACTGACGCTGAAATTTCTCCGACCTCAGCATTCCGCTTAGATGTTGCGGGGAACTGTGGTCACTGGCACATCTGTATCTGGAACAACTTGTCTTTTCATTAACGCAAATCATTATTATGTAATTACTCAGCCTGCAATGTAGAGATCATTGATTTCTTTTGCCCAGTAGCAATATTTTTAAGTCGCTGATGACAAAGAGAACTTGCAGGACAATCCAAACTGTACAAATTAGCTCCAGTTCAAGAAAGGCAAACTGACTTAAAAGATTACAACACTAACATAGTGCTGAGATTTTCTCTTTGCTTGGGATAAATTAACCAAGGGAGGCTGATTTCCTTCGCCTTGTCTTAAGCACTTTTGGAAACGCCTTTTGTTCATCAGATCTCTAAGACAAGAACACTTTAGTATTCCCTCCCCAGATTGGCTTGTGTTCTGCCCTTCAATCCTTAGGTCACATAAAAGCAGTAGTGATGACCTTGGGAAAGGAGTCCCAGGTCCTAGACTGATAGCTGCTGTTTATTCCCTGTGGGATTCTAAGGTCTAGGGTCACTTAGAGCTTTTTTCGGAGGCTTCCTAGGTAGCACAGTGATAAAGAATCTGACCTGCAATGCAGGAGACACTAGAGACCTGGGTTCAATCCCTGGATCAGGAAGATTCTCTGGAGTAGAAAGTGGCACCCCACTCTAGCAAGATGCCCAGAGGGAAAGCCCCAAGAGTACTCAGGGAGAAGGCAGTCATCTATAATCCAAGAGGCCTCAGGAGAAGCCAAATCTGCCGACACCTTGACCTGGTCTTCCAGCCACCAGAACTGTGAGGAAACAAACACCTGTTGTAAGGCTTTCCGCTTGCTTTATGGCAGCCTGAGCAGCCCAGCAGAGAGCCTGGCAGGTGAGAAGCGGAGAAGGACTCCTTCCCTTGCTTGCTCTTCCCATCAGTGTCACCTAGCAGGGCCCCACCGCCGCACAGCAGGCTTCTCCCAGGCTCCAGACCTTTCACTGGAGCCCCCAGGACCAGCTGCCTCATGGCTCAGGATAACCCCCTGTCCTCCAGATTTGAGTCTCACTTGCCCAGGGCCCCTCTTCCAAACTTCTAGTTTCTGGTAAATCCAAAGCCTTCCTTCCCTGTGTTCTACCAGCCTCAGGAGTGGGAGGTTTTCCTGCAGTTACCATCTTTGTTTCCTTCTTCCATCCTTCAACAGGTGTGCCAGCTCCCACTCCTTGCCCCAGCATAAATCAGCACCGATCTGGCTAGATGGCCAAAAGCTAGAGCTGCTGAAACAAGGACACTGAGCGAAGAAGAGATTTGCTGTGAGAAGGTCTGCATGCATTTTCTGTTGCTACTGTAATACCACAGATTTGGTGGTTCAAAACAATACAAATCAATTATCTTATAGCCTGTAAAACAGAAATCAGACCCAGGTCTCTGGGCTAAAATCAAGATGTGAGCAGGCTGTGTCCTTTCTCTAGGCTCTAGGGGGGTAATTTCTTTCCTTACCTTTTCCATCTTCTAGAGGCTGATTTCTTCCTCCATCTTCAAAGCCAGCAAAGTCTCATCTCTCCAACCTGCTGCCTTTTCTCTGGTTCTGTACAGTCTGTAAATGTTCTGTTTGTCATGCTTTACATGATCAGACTGAGTCCTCCTATATAATCTGGGATAATTTCATCTCAAAGTCCTTAACCTTAATCATATTTTCACAGCCTTTTGCCATATTAAGGGACTGGCTCGGACAGTAAAGAATCCACCTGCAATGCAGGATTCTCAGGCTTGATCCCTGGGTCGGGAAAATCCTCTGAAAAGAATGGCTACCCACTCCAGTATTGTTGCCTGGAGAACTACATGGACAGAGGAGTCTGGCAGGCTATGGTCCACAGGGTCGCAAAGAATCAGACGCAATGGAGCAACTAGCGGTAGCTAACTTGCCACATAAGGTAACATAGTCACAGGTTCCTAAGGCTAGGGTGTGTGTATCTTCACAGGCCACTCTTCTGTCTTCCTAGGGGCTTTCTGGCTTCCATCTAATCTCCTCCTTTCTTTTTGACATAACTCCCACAACTGAAAGTTCGACACTTGGAAGCCTGTCTATGTGCTATGAGGGGTCAGGGGAAACACCAGTTCCTGTGATCTGGTTCCTGTTTGTGATAATACTGGTGTGGTGATTTTATACCAGTTGAGGTGCTTCCACTGGACCTCAATTTTCTTACTTAAAAAATGGAAAGATTGATCCTAAAGATACCGGCTGGCTCTAAAATAGGATTTCAAGGAAAGAGTATGAGAGACAAACACCGTTATGACCTGAAGAAAGAAGAGTTTAGAAAACAAAGCAGACTGGTGAGTAGCAGACACGGATGTGAGGGGTATGGACGTCAGTAATTTCTTGCCCCCGCCCGCCTCACTGGAGGCACTGACCAAGGGCTTTGCACTCAAGCTTTCTCTCTTCTGCTCTGATTGGCGTCTGAGCAAAGGTGACCCACTGCCCATCCATTTCTTGCAATGGAAAGTCAGGGGCCCCTTCTCTTGCAAGGCTGTGTTTGCATTTGTCAGCAGCTATAGGAAGGCTTCTAAGACTGAAACCCTCTTCTTGGGCTAAGGAGTTAAATTGAAGCACCTCCTCAGAGGCTACTCTTACAAGGTTAAGGACTCAGAACAGGGGGCAGAGGGACAGAGTGGAGGGTACAGGAATCAGCTAGTCGGCCTTTTTTTTTTTTTTTTTTTTTTTTTTTTTTGAGAAATACCAGTGAAAATATAACTAATTCCATGAAAGATTTTTGGAGTCATTCCAAAACTCAATACCACTCCCTCTTTACTTATGAAAGTAAGTGCTTTCTCTAAATGTTATGCCAAGTATACCTTTATCTCTGGACTTTTGAAGAACTGTTTGGCCTTGAAACTTGGCGAGGGCATTTCAAAGCCCATGATGTTGGATTTCCTGGGGGAAAGCAAATCCTTACCACTCAGGAGCTGTTCGCACCGGGGGCTTTTTCGTCACCAAAAGGTAGCTAGATGCAAGGATCTTTGCAGTTTATGTTTCAGTATCCCTCGAGTGTGTACAGATGTGGAAGACGTTAAGTACTGGAAGAAAAAGAAAAACGTACTTTTCTCCCTGAACTATGGTAGGTTTTGCACATATTTCCTTTTTTTTTTTTTTTAACGGATTTGTATTTTTTAGTGTCAGGTTTCATTTCGGAAGGCATTGGGGCTGGCTCTGTGATGATTTATTTGTGTGAAAGAGGGAGGTTATTGGTTTTTCCTCATTGATATGTAGGGCCCCTTGCAGAGAAATATTTTTAGAAACACTTTTATTTCTCTTCATTTTTTTTTTTTCCAGTTACGGTGCATTTGCTTCCTTTGTGGGTCGGCTGCCTATATCCCTTTGGTGTGCAAAGTGAGAAAAGAAATATTTAAACCATAGAAATCTTTGTAAGTCCCTGTCACAACATCGTGTTTGTAGGCGTCATCTGATGGGTTCTGGAGGGGTCAAGGGCTTCTCTGTGAGGCGGTGCAGCTTCTGTGGACGGTGAGGCTGACCTGTGAAGCTGGAGAACACACTCTTATTCTCTTGTACCCGTACACGTCCATGGATGAGCCGCACTGTTGACAGGTCTGATTTCCTTTCTGCCACAGTCAGCTCTATTATCCTGCCTCAGGCTTGAACCTGCAGCAGATGGATCTTGTATTTGCTCTGCCTGAGGCCTTAACCTGCTGCTCTTCCCTTCATCCTTTATTTGTTCCTTCCCCTGCCACCTGTTTGTCTCATCTGGCACTGTAAGAAGGAATTCCTCCACCTCCTTATTCCCCCTCCTAATATTAAAAGAAAGATCCCAGGTGGCTTTCTCTCACCTTGTGTGTGCTTGAATCTGCCCCAGCAGCTGTCGAGATGAGTTTTCTTCAGACACATGAATTCCAAAGCTGATTTCCATTTGTTCTAAGAGAACAAACCTGGCTGTAAGACGTCAAAAGGCACGAGAGTACTCTGTACATACTTAAAAGAAAAATTAGCAAACAGAAATGGTGATGCGTCCAACACCAATGATACTGAACGCCAACAGTAAAAATCTCCTTTTAAGTAGAGACCTGAAGAAGAACTCATATCGGGGCCAACAAACACCATCCCGCCACGCAGAACACTTTCTCAAAGTGGAGCCCACATCTCTTATTATAGGATTGTGTCATACAATCTGGTAGCCACTTGCCATGTGAAGCTATGAAGCACTTAAACTGTAGCTGGTCCAAGCTGAGTTGTGCTGTAATCACAAAACACGCCAGACTGTCAAGTCTAGGTATGGAAATAGATGGATGTGAACTATCTCACTGATTTTGTTTTTTTACATTTCGTTACATATGAAATGAAAATATTTGATTCCCTTGGGTTAAATAGAATGTGCTTCTTAAAATTAATTACATTTTTCAATGCAGCAAATAGAGACTTAAAATTACATGGTCCCTATTCTGTCTCTATTGGGTGTTGCTCTTCTAGAACTTGGTTGAGGAAGGACACTTGAGATTCTTGTTTTTCTGACACTCTGGAAAGAAATGTTAAAACACCAAAACAGAAGTCTATTCTTATTGTTTAGTTTCTCTTCAAGACATGACATCAAACAGTTTTTGTAAAATTTAGGCGTGTTATTTGTAAAGAACTTAACCTCTGTAAATAAGGCCATTTTTATACATTGGCTTTTTCTTATTCAAATAGTTTGGTTTTTTCCTTCATACACTGTCTATTTATCCAACAAGCTCAGTCTGTTTTGAAATGAGTTTAACATTTATGAGGTGCTCCCAGTGTGTATAAGAACTTATAAAATAGTGCCCTTCCTGCCCTTGAGGAGAATGTACTCCTAATGAAAAAAAAAAACTGGCAAAGTCAAATTCATTTATAGAACTTTAATAGACCAAGTTTTAAGTATTAAAAGGAAGAAAGGAGTGTGGTATAGATTACATTTTCATCATATTTTATACATTTTTTGAGAGTGATTTTTGTAACAAAGTTTAACTGAAAGGAAACAATAGCTTCCCTGCTGGGTGATGAAACCCCATTGGCACAAATCACAGATTTGTGAGCTCCCGTAAGATATTCTCCAGGATTTGAAAAATATTAATAGTGGGCATTTATTAAGTACTTAATATATTACCAGGTACTAGTAAATACTTTACATATGAGATCTCATGTAATATTGACAAGAATTCTTTGAAGCAGAAACAAAATTTATGCTCATGTTATAGAGGGGGAAACTGAGGCATGGAGAGGTTAAATTATACGAGGTCACACAGGTAATGAACATGAAGAAAAGATTAACCAACACAGGCACTCTGGCTGCTAAGGCTGGCTTTGAACTCTGTGCTGCACTCTCATTGCTATGATATAGATAATTCATGATGAATATTCCATCCTGGTTTTGTCTGCTACACTTCAAAGGCCACCTTGAAACTGAGGGACCATCTCTCAGTTTTGCCGTCATCTTGATTTTATCCCACCATGTTTTTTACCAGGTATTAATAAGTGACAAAACTATGTGCCTTAGTTTCACCTTATTTTCCTTTTCATTGATAGTAACTGACCCTAAAATAACTAAAACACAAGATACAAGGGTACAAAGATGTGACCTACATAATCCGTCAAGTATCGAGCATTTTCTGAAAGTACTTTCTTTGCAACTGTTCATGAACACAGGGCAAATTTTACCCTTGTTCATGGATTTCTATAGAGAACCCATTTGCATATCTGAAGAAGGAATGTGGCTTTTAATGATCTTAATGGAAACTAGAAATATATCATTTTCCTGATAAGTTGTCATTTTGGATGTTCATCTTCCTGGCACCAGAATACAAGCATGTAAATCTACGAACTGCCGCCTGTCATTAACGAAACTGATGTGACATTCCCCGCTTTTGCAGCCTGTTCCCACACCTGATTTTTGTACTACATGCTGATTTGAGCTCATCTTTCCCTCTCTGGATTTTTTATCTTAAAAGCTAATTTTCAGTGTTAGCCCATAATAATTCATGTACCTCTCCACACAAAAGCACATTATTTACAGATTACACTCTCTAGTTGATCCAAGGAGTCTTTCCAAACAAGCTTTTGAACTACCTTGTGAAATCTTCAGCAATATTCCTGGAACCTTCTGACATTATGCTTAATTAAGGTTTACATATTAATATTGAACAATAAAATGAGGACAGCATAATAACGCAGAAAAAATAGAACCGAAGTAATTAGTAGTGATGATACTTGTTCATTGAATTGTATCATTGCACATGTGTTTCCTTGCCAATTTATAATTTTTTCAAGTTATTAATTATAGCTTCTGAAGCAATATATTTAAAATACCTCAGGAACCATCTCCTAAACGTCCCTAGATTTAATGAAAAGCTAAGGCAATGATTATTGCCTTAAATAGCAGCAGAGATGCTTCCCAATCTTCAAGAAATCAGTTCATCTCTAATTTCTCTTGTTTATGAACAGCAACTATTACTTCTTACTTTTTAAATGAAGTTCATTACCAATAAATAATATAACTTTGCTTTGTTTATATATTCCTTACAACTCATGGGATTTTTCCTTGTCTCCAGACTTCTTCTTTTTTTTTTTTTTTAATGAGGAAAACAGTACCATATTTTGCACAATTAAACTATTAATATGAAACCTGAATGATATACTAAAAACAGGCAAGTTGTTTTAAAAAGTGTGCTTGCAAGTGGGAAAAAAAAAAAAACAAGGTGTGTGAGAGACATAAAAATTACTTTACACATGTCCTTCAAAAAAGTTTAATACATAGTCAGGTCACATTACTGCACATCAAATTCTCTAGGTCTCTGGCTGCCAGTAGCAATTATCTGTAAAAGAACATGTTTTCCCTGGTGACTCGCTATCGGGAATTTTTGAGTATACCTAAGCATAGCCTTGAGCAAAACTCCTACGGGGCATATTTGGAATACAGGATTTCATTTGGATGCAATATCAAGGTTTCAGTGCAATATGTCTATCTATATATTTTTACATCTGTTTTAACATATTGATGTGTTTATCTGTTGGCTTTAATTACATGATATAAGTATATATAAATGTAAATAGTACTCCTGAGCTTCCACTCAACTTTTGTCATGAGGTATACAAATATATTTCCCTTGATGCCTGGATGATTTTATATTATAATGATGTCTCCTGCATTTTTGTGATTACTTTGCCAAGAAGGTGTTGAATATTTGCAGATGGCTGAGGCATCAGGTCTCATTCTATCTGACCAGGCTGCATCTCACTCTGTTCCAGTGATCAGTGGGGTCTCACCTAATAAAATCTTTTGTGCCCATCCCAATCCTGTTCCAATTAATGATGACCTCACCTTTTAAAGGCAGTTAAAGTATGAGCTCAAATGCTTCAAAACATTGCCAGGCTTTTTGTGGAACCACAAAGAACTGAGGAAATGAATGTTTTCAATTGAGAAGCACTGAGGACTCATAAAACAAATTCAAATCTTCCAAGGTTTAAGTGTAGTGCTACTGTCCTAAGAGCTTCAGGCATTAAGTGGTGTGCACACCGTGGTTTGGACCAGGATGCTTTCCTAGTGAGATGGCTGTTCCCAGAAATATAATATTTGAACACAATCAAGTCAATACTGGAGTGCCTACTGGCTTAGAAGTTAGAAAGTATCAGACAGGTATCACTGGTTCCAAACAGGCAAGCAAAAACAGGGTTTTTTCTAAAAATTAGCTTCAGCGATCAGCCTAATCTTAGCAGGTTTTTTTTTTTTTTTTTTTTTTGACTAGTGTGTGGCAAGCCCTTCTCTACATTTGAGGAACGGAGCTAACTGAAATGAAATAATTCACTTTACATCTGTTTTCAAATGAGAATATCTGTCCTTCCTCTGAGTGTCTGCCAGCTCATTCAAGGTGGCCTCAAGAGACCACAGTCCCCCAAGAATGGTGATGAATGTGTTGTCAGGTTACTAAGGCAGTTCATTTGTAAATAGATCACTGATGCATCCTGACATTGGAGAGATAGACCTGGGTCAGGTGAGCAAGTAAGGTTGCTTTACATCCTGACACTGGTGAGGTAGACCTGGCTCGGGTGAGCAAGTAGAATTGCTTTAAGTTTGGAATTAGGTCACTTATCCATTCAACTTAGTTGATGGGAAATTAAAAAGTATCTGACTTATCAACTCTTCAACATAGGGACTTTCCTAAAAGATTTATGAAGAGTGAGAATCTGGTATGTATGTTTATGGGCAGCCTGGGGTTTATCGAGCATATACTATCTGAGAACTTCAGGTGATCCTTTACTTAAAAAAAAAAAAAATTAGAGCCTGAGTGCTTCCTGCAAGTCAGCCCACATTATTAAGGGAAAGCTGGAGAACATCAGTTTTTACCCTAATACATTAGGTTTAATGTTTGCAAGGGCCATGTAAACCATTTGGGATTTTTATAGAGCCATATGCACTTTTATTACTGCAAAAGACAACACTGTTACAGTCATGATAAATAAAATTATGTGCAGGTCTTTGCAGCCTGGGCAACTCAGTGGTACTGCATTTTAACTTCTGTGGCCACAAAATGTAAATGAAGTTGAAACAGCAGAAATTTTCATCTTTTCTACTTGTAATAATTCTCCCAGAATCATGAATGCCTTTCTTCCTCCTTCCTGGATCTCTCCAAATAGATCCCATTTATCTGATTGGATTTCTGTCCCATCTTTCTACATATTACAGCTAATTAGTACCCCCTGATGAGAAACAGTCCACTGATGGAAAAAGCAGTTAGATAAGATCTGCATTAACAAATGTAGTTCATTTAATATCATTTGTGCTGCTGCATTATTAATAATACATAATTACCCTGCACAGGCTGGAAGGGGAGAATAAAACTGTTCTTTAATTTCTTGGCCTTTACGGAGAAACAGTATATTAGAGAGAATAAAACAGTATTGGACTATTGGTTGCCATTCGTCATAGAGCTGCATGTGATCACACAATTTTATTAACTTTAGTTCTCGCTAGAATTTCTATATTTCAACACAATCGCAGACTATCCAGAGACAACCATTTTGTGGAACTTTGAAAGGCCAGCTTCTTGTTTCAGAATGTTAATTTGGGAGACCCAACTGAGGATTAGCAGAACGTTGAGATTTTCAGCTTGTTGTTGAGAGTATTTCACTGCAGTAGATGATGACGCAGTAGATGACCACAATAGTAGTTACTGTGGTCAATAACTAACACTCACAAAGTTTACCACAAAGGAAGAAATGGACTTCATTCTCCCCATTCTCTGAATCAGGGTGAGCTGGCTAGATAGGGATGCTGGCAGGAAGCCTATGGTAAAATAATAAAACAAGCCGTGGTGACAGCATCAGAAGAAGAATGGCCTGCGTTGATCAAATGCCTACTTTATGCCAAGTTTTACGCTAAACCTTTATGTTCCCATAGCCATCTCATGCTGGGGTTACTCATTTAATGGCAGAAGTCATCCAAATCTGGCAAGACTTCATATGCCACGTTGAAATAAAAGGCTCCAGAAGAGAGGGCACGCTTTCTGCAGTTTTCTTTGCTGTTGCATCCTACCTTGTGAAGCCGAGCCTCTCAAAACACAGTTTGCCAGATGGGGCAGTGTAAACACAAGCAGAGCTGCTGTAAGTTTGTTTGTTTGCACAGGTGAGGTGGGCCAGGGATGCAGGCCTACCAGCTGGCTCAGGAAACCATGGATCTTCACATTCCAGGTCTGTACCCAAAACAAGGAGGGAAAGGATGGATACAGAACTGAACATTTGGGACATGCTTATTTTTTCCAATTAAAGTGACATGTAAAGTGTTCTGTTTCATCCATCAGGCCATATATTCATTCATCAAATATTTTCTGAGTGCCTACTATACCAGACCCTTGAAAGGGGAATAATTCCTTAAAAGAGGAATTCAAAATATTAAATGATGAATAACAACACCTCTGTGGTCACGGACGCTTCATATACTTATTGTGAAAACAGGCATACACAAAACATTATGGCAATTTGATGTGTTCCAGTAAAAACATGCTCACAAAGAAGGGAATGATCAACTTGACCCAAGTAGGTCAGGGAAGGTTTGCCAAGGAAACAGTAAGCTGATTCTTAAAGAATGAAACTTGTTTTCCAGGTAAAACTGGTGGAAACTTGTTTTCTCTCTTAACGGTTGTATTATCATTTTAAGCAATAAACTACAAATACTGTGCCACCTAATAGCTGAGTGAATGGAAACTCTGTTGCTTATTAGAATAAAGTATCTTTCTTCTGAGCTTCATAGTTATCCATCATTTCAATATTACTTTGAAATGCTTTTAAACAGAAGCATAGAGAAAAGGTTGGTGTATATGCCAATAATTCTGATAAACAGAGAAGTGGGTGGGATGTGGATTGATAATAGGACTAACAACATAACTAGTGAAAATACTAATTTTTATATATATTTAGAATACTATAGATACTATACTAATAAATGCTATAATAGTATTATAGAAATACTATAAATACTGTACTACTATAGAACCTAAATTCATAGTGGATTTTTCCCCAAGTAGATTCACAGATGTATCACAGTTCTGACACACAAATGATTTTCTTTTTCCCCTTCAAAGATTTTAATGTCTACAAAATGCAGGACAAAAGAAAAGTCCCCTGAAATTTAAGATACCATCTATAATGGTATAGCAATTAGTTCAAAGTTCAATGCATCAAAATCATCTATCTGTGATTTCCTGTGTCACTCATTCACTTTCTCTGCTAAAAAGTGGGTACCTGACTCTCCAGCCATAGTGTGAAGACTGTCAAGCAAAGGGAAGCGAAGCAAAGTGGCTCAGTCGTGTTCGGCTCTTTGAGAGGCCATGGATTGTAGCCCACCAGGCTCCTCCATCCATGGGATTCTCCAGGCAAGAATACTAGATTGGGTTGCCATTCCCTTCTCCAGGTCTTCCAGACCCAAGGATCGAACCTAGGTCTCCCACATTGCAGGCAGAGGCTTTAACCTCTGAGCCACTAGGGTAGATTGCCAAGCAGTCATTTAAACTGCTTCTTGGTAGAGAGGTAGACTGTATTTTCACTCTTCCCTGAAGTTAGATGGGGCATGTAACTGAATTCCAGCCAAAGGGGTATGAACAACAGAGGTGCGCTCCATTCCAAGGCCAAGACTGTAAAGCGCACTGAAGATCACGCTTCATTCTCTTTCTCTGTCTTCTGCCTTGAAGGAAAGGAGAGACCTCTGAGGAGAGTGAAGGCTCAATGTGGAAGGAACCTGGGTTGAGTCGCTGCTGAGAGGAGAACAGTTAAGGATGGCACAACACCAGAAACCCCTATGTCACTTAGTTTTGATTGATGCATAAGCAGGAAATCAGCTTCTACACTGACAAATTTTAGCTTGTTTGCTCTGTCATTCAGCCTACCTTTGGCTTCCCAGGTGGCGCTAGTGGTAAAGAACTTGCCTGCCAATTCAGGAGACATAAGAGATGTGGGTTCAATCCCTTGGAGAAGAAAAGGGCAACCCACTCCAGTATTCTTGCCTGGAGAATCCCCATGGACAGAGAAGCCTGGTGGGCTATAGTCCATAGCCTTGCAGAGTCGCTTCATGCATACTGAAGCGACTTAGCATGCATGTAAGGCACATGAGTTCTTCTTTTAGATGACCAAAATAAGCCAAATTTGAGGGTGAGGAGGGAGAGAGGTATCTGACATGCAGAAGGAGGTGTTGAGGGGGGCATTAATCCCCAATATCATGTGAGGTGGGGCAGGTGGCATTGACCACCACTCTCCTGTGGGCTCAGAGGGGGCACTGAACACTACCATCACGTTGGGCAACTGGAAATTTCTCAATTTGTCATTGTCTCTTACAAGCCCTTCCTAATCCCACTCTTCAAATTGGATCTCCTGTTACATGCTGCCTTAGAATACTGTCCATTTCCTGTGTGGCACTTTACATACATAATCAAATAAATGATATTGTTGTTGAATGACTGTCTCCTTCCCTGTACTAGAAACCTTCCAGAGGACTGGCTACTTCACTCATCACTGTCTCCCCTGGTCAAGAACTGTGTCCAGTGTTCAGTGGGTGCTTATCGAATATCCATTCACTGGCCAGGCCTCACCTTGGAGATATTTATTCCACTTTAGTTTCTCTTTTTCCCAACAGACAAGAGATTTCTATTTTGGAAGTACTAGTCAATGACCTGCAAAGCTGTCTCTAATTATAGTAGGTTATGATTTTATGTTTTCATTTCTTATAAGCATCCACTCATGTTCCTATGGAAAACGAACGCACATACATAAACTACCACCACCAGAGATGCAGAGAAAATCCTAGCAAAATACTCTCCCAAACACCCACCAAGAGCTATCCCTCCACCACCTGGACACCGCAGAGTTGCCTGCAAAGACACACTGAAGACAGCCACAGATACCCAAGACATGAACACACTTCCAAAGACACCTCTCCACTGCTGACAAGTACTCAAACACACTCGGCAAAAACATTTAACATCTGTCATTTGCGTGACATTTATTCTATGCTTTCCTACCTTATCCAATAAAAGAGAAATGCACCAACCTGAAATTAACATTCTCACCTCGATTATCTATTCTGTTTGGGGAGCTGCTTTCCTTAAATCCGTGTCCTCTGTAGAAAGAGGTATACGGGGCACAGAGGGGAATGAATGTTTCTCCCAAAACCTTCCATTATTCTATCATTTACATTGCAAATGTCATCAAAAATGCAAATATATGTCACATCTCTAATTGTTTCCAAATCTTATGCTGCGATAAACATTAGCTTGGTTAAATCCTATTTCCAAGAATAAAAGAGATGGTTTTGTTGTGGTGGTTCTCTATATTTAGAAGGGCTTAAAGAACACCACAATAACACCCTTTTTCAAAGTTACCTCTCCAGACGAATACATTTAGCACCTCAAGTGAGACAATATTTTGGATTCAAGAATATGATTGACAAAGTCATAAGTCAGATGGGTATGTATGAGAATTATCCACAGACATTTAGCCCTGTGCTCAGAAGGAAGGTACAACAAGATATAAAGAATGATAATAATAGAGTCACTACAAGGAATCATCTGGGAGACCTCAGGATATGCAATCAGTTGTGTTTTTCTCTTTCCATCTGTAAGTTTACAGACATGGCCTCCCCACCTCAAAATAGAAATTATTGCTCCTCTACTTCCCTGATTAGCCCCTGAGGCCCAGTAAGTACAGACAGAATAATATTTAGGAGAGTGTGGTCAGTCACTTTCAGATGCTGAGTAGGCAGCTCTTGGCAACAAGAGGAACCAGTAGCCAATTGTGCCTGGTCTTTTGCCCCAGATACAGTGTTTTTCTTTTTTCCAGTGGGATCATCCATGCACATCATGTAGTTGCTAGGATGGAGGCCAGAGTGGGCTTGAATAAGATGAGAAATGAATCACACTGTTGTTCTTTTCACCATTCACTGTTGCTGCAGATCAACTTTCTTATGCAAGGAGATCAGGCTATACTGAGCCTTGAAGCAGGTGGCATCTGGAAGACAGGTGGCAGTCCCACTCTTCTGGTGGTTAGAGTTTGACTATATAAAAGACTCAGTACTTTGTGTCAGCAATAGTTTCTAAAGCCACTTTCTCTCCACCTTCTGTGTATTTTCATGACCACCAAGCATTCTCTCCAGCTTAGAACTGTGTCCTCTGGTGGACCTGAGAAAATATAGTTTAGAGCAATGCTGTGCTGTGCTGTGCTTAGTCACTCAACTGTGTCCAACTCTTCGCAACCCCATGGACTGTAGCCCTCCAGGATCCTTCATCCATGGGGATTCTCCAGGCAAGAATACTAGAGTGAGTTGCCATGATCTCCTCCAGGGGATTTTGCCAACATAGGGATCAAAACCAGGCCTCTGGCATTGCAAGTGGATTATTTACCATCTGAGTCTCACACGCTAGTAAAGTAACGCTCAAAATACTCCAAGCCAGGCTTCAACAAGCCAGACATGAACCAGGACCCTCCAGATATTCAAGCTGGTTTTAGAAAAGGCAGAGGAACCAGAGATCAAATTTGCAACATACACTGGATCATCAAAAGAGCAAGATAGTTCCATAAAAATATCTATTTCTGCTTTATTGACTATGCCAGAGCCTTTGACTGTGTGGAACACCACAAACTGTGGAATATTCTGAAAGATATGGGAATACCAGACCACCTGACCTGACTCTTGAGAAACCTGTATGCAGATCAGGAAGCAACAGTTAGAACTGGACATGGAACAACAGACTGGTTCCAAATAGAAAAAGTCTGTATATTGTCACCTTGCTTATTTAACTTCTATGCAGCGTACATCATGAGAAATGCTGAGCTGGATGAAGCACAAGCTGGAATCAATATTGCTGGGAGAAATCAATAACCTCAGATATGTACATAACACCACCCTTATGGCAGAAAGAGAAGAAGAACTTAAGAGCCTCTTGATGAAAGTGAAAAAGGAGAGTGAAAAAGTTGGCTTAAAGCTCAGCATTCAGAAAACTAAGATCATGGCATTTGGTTCCATCACTTCATGGCAGATAGATGGGCAAACAGTGGAAATAGTGTCAGACTTTATTTTCTTAGACTCTAAAATCACCTCAGATGGTGACTGTAGCCATGAAATTAAAAGACGCTTGTTCCTTGGAAGAAAAGTTATGACAAACCTAGATAGCATATTAAAAAGCAGAGACTTGACTTTGCCAACAAAGGCCCATCTAGTCAAGGTTATGGTTTTTCCAGTAGTCAGGAATGGATGTGAGAGTTGGACTATAAAGAAAGTTGAGCACCAAAGAATTGATGCTTTTGAACTGTGGTGTTGGAAAAGACTCTTGAGAGTCCTGTGGACTGCAAGGAACTCTAACCAGTCCATCCTAAAGGAGATCAGTCCTGAATATTCATTGGACAGACAGATGTTGAAGCTGAAACTCCAATATTTTGGCCACTTGATGCGAAGAGCTGACTCATTTGAAAAGACCCTGATGCTGGGAAAGATTGAAGGCAGGAGAAGAAGGGGATGACAGTGAATGAGATAGTTGGATGATATCACTGACTCAATGGACATGAGCTTGGGTAGACTCTGGGAGCTGGTGATGGACAGGGAGGCCTGGCGTGCTGCAGTCCATGGGGTCACAGAGTCGGACATGACTGAGAAACTGAAGTGAACTGAACTGAGCCACTACTAACGCCATATGAAGTCATCTGTAAACACTCAGGGCTTCCCAGGTGGAGCTAGTGGTAAAGAACCCACCTGCCGATGCAGGAGATGTAAGAGATGTGGGTTCAATCCCTGGGTCGGGAAGATCCCCTGAAGGAGGAAAATGGCAACCCACTGCAGTATTCTTGCCTGGAGAATCCCATGGACAGAGGATCATGGTGGGCTACAGTCTATAGAGTAGCAAAGAGTCTGACATGACTGAAGTGACTTAGCACGCATGCATACAAACTCTCAAGGGAAACCATCTCTGCCATTGGCATGGCTTCCTGAGAATCTGATGGAAATTATAGATTCTCTCTCCTGAGAAAAAGGAAAATAGACATATCAACACAAGCATAACATTGCATTAAACTTCAGAGTGTCAGTCCTTACATTCCAGAACACAAATCTCTGGAGTCTTTGTCAACCTGCTGCAAACATTAAGCTCACTGCTACACCTCCTGCAAAGAGGATGGGCTTCAGAGCTAGACCGTTCCCTACATCAACTAAGTTACTTACCTTTTCTGACACTTTCATTCCTTCATGCTATAAATAAAGTAATCGTAATCCCTCCACATAGAGCTAGTTAGTTCTATGAGAATATGTCTTTTTCACCACTGCATTTCTAGAAACTTATAGACCATGTTGGCCACATAGGAGGTTGAATGAATCATTCTGACTGACTGTATATATGTAATTCCCAAGTATAGTGCCTGACACTGAATTGGTACTCAATATTCTTTTCCACTTCTTTTTCAATGCAATTATACATACACATGCATATAATTTATTTTTGTTTGCGCTGGGTCTTCACTGCTGTATGGGCTTTTGTCTAGTTGTGGTGAGCTAGGACTACTCTTCATTGTGGTGCAAAGGCTTCTCACTGCAGTGGTTTCTCTTGTTGTGGAGCTCTGGCTCTACAGCACACAGACTTCAGTGGTTGCGGCACGTGGGCTCAGCAGTTATGGGTCCTGGGCTCTAGGGCTCAGCCTCAGTAGCTGTGGTCTACACAGGTCTGGTTTCCCCACAGCATGTGAGGTCTTCCGAAACTAGGGTTCAAACCCACGTCTCCTACACTGACAGGCAGACTATCCCTGAGCCACCAGGGAAACCCCTATTTTCCGTTCCTTTATTGAAGAAGCAGGAAATAAATCCTGAATCCCAGATGCTCTGTGATTGTAAAATACTCCTCTCCCTGATCAGCTGCTCTAGAGCACATTTCCCAAGTGGTGACCTTGCAGCAGCTAGAAAGATGGTGGCAAAGGGATCCTTAAAGGACATCATTGTCTGTCTTACTGGGATATTTTTAAAAATATTTTCATATATATTTCTATCTCCCATACACCTCCTTGTCTTGTGAATTCCACTCATTGAATTAGTGGTATTTATCCATTTGAGGGGGTCATCATTTCAGTGCTGATTTCTATTTGAGTCAACAGGCTAGAAATAGACTTGAGCATCACATTTCTATGGATAGAAAAAGAAATCCTAATTGTATGAAGCATCCATTAACTAACAAACAGAATCAGACATGAGTGATTTGATAATGGAGTTTTATGTAAGGGAGGTGCAATCCAGAAAGAAAATGAAGAGGTGCACTTGTGCCTCTGGTTGGCATAGAAGGAAAATAGGAGGCAGAGAGAGGATGCTAGCCATGGAAAGGTGTGCCCGCAGGTGAAGTGTGGGAGGAGAGCTACATGACAGCAGGTTGAAGGGGAAGCTGAATTCTGGCAGATAAGGGGCTTTTATCCTATTCTTAAGGGATATCCCAACCAGCCACCCGGACAGCTGCAGCCTTGGCAGAGAGGGAATCTGATTTGGCACTCCTGGCTTCCCAGGGCTGACCTGGGAACAACAATGCAATAACAATAATGATAAGGGCTTATTTTGTACCAAACTATGTTCTAATTCCTTTACATATTCAGTCATTTAATTTTCAGAAGAAATCTGTGACGGGCTTATTATCCTGTTCTTTACTTTACGCATGGGACTACTTGGGCATAGAGAGGTTAAATAACTTGCCACATGTGATTTTCTAGTTTTCTACTGGCTAACACTAACCAAGCATGTTCTCTGTGCTTGTGAAAGTGAAGTTGTTCAGTCATGTCTGATTCCTTGCGACCTCATGGACTGTTGCTCATCAGATTCTTCTATCCATGGAATTCTCCAAGAAAGAATACTGGAGTGGGTAGCTATGACCTTCTCCAGGGGGTCTTCCTGACCCAGGGATTGAACCAGGGTCTCTCACATTACAGGTAGATACCATTTGAATCATGTCCTTGCTTACCAAGCACAACTCCAAGCGATTTACATGTATTAACTCATGTAACCCTCACCAGGACCCTACCTAGAAAGTAGGCATTATCCCTAATTGCATTTTAAATGAGCCCAGTTGGGTACCCATTATGCTAAACAAATTTCTGAACTTACTCAGCTGATAAGTGGCAGAGTTGGAAATCAAACCTGGGCAGTTGGCTCAAGTCCATGCTCCTAAGCAGAAGTTCCTTCAGTTCCCCTTAGAGGAAATCAAGAACTTGGCTGAATATCTGGCTGGGGATTGAACAACAGGTACCTAGTGAACCTGGGACCCTAAAAGTCAGGGAGGGTCCCCAAAGTCAGGGAGGCAGAGCAGACCTTAGTAGATCCACAGAGCCAAGGTGGAATGAGGTGGGTCCATGCTGGGGTCTTAACTGTGCAGAAGAACCAACACTGAGCTCCATCATCCATANTTTTTTTTTTTTAATGGGCATGTCTGGGTTCTCTGGAAAACAGAGCTTGAGGCCAAAACAAACACCAGAGACTCCATCAATGTCAAGGTCCAAGAAAAGATGGGAGAAGAGTAAATGAAAAGGGGGGCAGGCTTATCAAATCCAGCCCAATGCATTAGAGACTCGGACGCATTGTTAGATATGCAATGACATGGAGAAAATTATATTCCCAGAACTCCTCCTGGGGAGAATAGTCTCTGCTTACAGAAGACCCAGCTGTGGGGCGGAGCCTCAAGGCACATGTCCAGGCAATTATACTAATAAGCCCCTGAGCACCTTCTCAGGAGTCTGGGTCTGTGAAGTGTAGAACTTCTGTTGTGCTGAGTGGACTATGCAAGTTTGGGTAGGAGCTAAACTGCTCAGGACACAAGAGGTGGGAAGGGAACCATCCCACCATCTGCCTTCCCCAGCCTCCTCCCTATGGCTATGAGCAGAAGGTAAAGAGTGCTGATTTGAAGGGGGTGCCAAATTTCCATCCTTTCTGGTGTACCCACAGTCTGACTCCGTGGTGGGGGCCACTGGGAAACAAAGTGGCTCGAAGACAGGTACCTAAAGGGCGACCAGCTGGCTGATCAGTGTCCTGAGGATTGAGGAGGCCTGGAGCTTCACCTGGACCGCTCAGATGGGCCGAGTGGCCAGTGAGGCTTCAGACTTTCGAGGGGACGCCACGCAGTAGCTAAGCACACAGGATCCGCTCCAGGCCCAGGAGTCACCCATGCTGAAGGCAACAGCAGGGCCCACAGGCGCTGCCCTTGCCAGCATAATGGGCTGCTGTTCGGTTCACAAAGCAGGGAGCACTGGCTTCACCTTCTAAAGCACAGAGGTGTGGACTCTGCTGCCCCTGGGTTGCTCAGAACAATCGAGGGAAACAGCTATACAAACAGAAAAGGACCCTGCACCACACACCAAGACAAGTAGGGACTCTCACAGTGCACTCGGTGCTGCCAGAGCACAGAGGAGCCCCTTCCGGGAAGGGAAAGCGTCTCAGCAGAGGTGAGGCTGTGGGGGTAGGGTGATGTTCATTAGCAGTGACCCTGTACTTATTTCCAAAATGAGATTCCCAGNTTTGATTTGCATTTCTCTGATAATGAGTGATGTTGAGCATCTTTTCATGTGTTTGTTAGCCATTTGTAAAGTAAATAATTTTAAAATAAATCCATTTACCTTAAGCTTTAATTATGAAAACACATGGAAAATTATTGACATCATTACTCTTGAGGAAAAGCAAATAAAAATATGAAGTGCAACTATTCACCTGTTAAAAGATCAAAACCACATACTTTTATACACAGAATGTCATTTTTCAAAGAAAATGTGTTTATTTGGGAATAGCAGAGGAATTTTTATTCAGGACATGCAAATAGCAAGCTACAGGTGTGTCTGTTGTGGATTTGGCTCTGATTATGTGTGGTAAATGTAAACAGGGGAAGAGTTAAATGAGAGTTGGGTGAAATAAAAATCAAATGGAGAAGAGCTTTGAAAATTCCCCAAGTAGACAAAACCAGTCTTGTTTCATAAACAAAACTCAATTCAGCTTTTTTTTCTGAGACCAACCTGATTGGGAGTTTCTAGTTCATGCCCCTGGTAACCATATGCAAAGTTTCTCAAAACTGATAGAAGGTAATCCCTAACCAAATTCCTGTCATTCAAGAAAGTTCCAATGTTATCATAACTATATGAATCAAGTATTTATAGGAAGTCAGTCTCTTTGTCATTGTTTCCTCCCTGCCCCGCCTTGAGAGTACATGTGTGAGACCTTTCTTTTTATATTCTCTGGTTCCATTCCTTCACCTTTTCCCCATTCANGGGTCTTAACTGTGCAGAAGAACCAACACTGAGCTCCATCATCCATAAACTTCAGTGTGGACAAAACAGAGGATGGATCAGAACGACCACACCTCCACAGACTACCCCCAGGCATACTTACTGAACTGGGCACTTCCAACCACCACCACAGTGGAGACCAGTCCAAGGACCAGCATGAGGTCAGCAGGACTGAGGCCCATCAACCCCAAACCCACCAGGTCACTGAACCTACCCAGGTGCCATCTTGAAGAAGAGTTGGGGAGGAAAGCAAATCTGAAAGGCTAAGCACTCACCCCCTCTAGTCTGAGCTCAAAACAAAACCACCGAAACTCAAAAAAAGAGATATTTTGCACAGGAAAGTTTAAAATAAAGCTATTTTTACCTGCAACACACTGAGGTGGGAGGCTCACAAGGAAGATTAGATCAGTTATTGGAAATAAAGAACTTACGTTCTCTTTAAACATCTGAGTGTCATGTGAATACATGTGAGCTTACAACTCTGAAAGACTCCAAGAGCCTGGCTAATGAAACACCTGCAGTATATTTATTAGCAATTAGGATGAGGAAATGGGCAGCATACTGATCAAATCTGTGGTTGAAACAAAGCTGAGAGTCATAGTGAATACATCAAGTGGCGGAATTGGAATCTGAGAATCTAGCCATTGCTAGATTTTCTAGCCACTGGGCCAGTAAGCCACATCCAGCCCGAACAGATTTGATCTGGATGAAATTAACTAAACTAAGGCTCAAAGGACCAACTGTACAAGAAAAGCGGCTGGAAAATGTGTCCAAATATTTGAAAGTTCACTCTAGGGAAGATGGATTAGACTATGTGGTTTGAGGAAAGAAGAATAATAACCACTTAAGGAGCCCTTACTATGTGCCAGGCATACATACCACGTCATTTAATGCTATGAAGAGTGTGTAGTAGTATTCCTATCCAATTATGTAAGGAAATTGGGGTTCAAAGCCCAAGGCCACACAGCTAGTAACTGGCAGAATCACTATTCAAACTGACATCTGATTCAAAGCCCAAATTCTTCACACAGTGCTAAATTGCCTCCCCAACATACAGCATTTGCCTTAAGGAAAACAATTTTTATAGTTAGAACCCTTTTCAAAATTTAGCTCATCTCCCAATCCTAGAGACAGAGTGTGACCATCTCCAGGTGGGATGATGGAGATACAAGAAATCTAAGCCATCAATCAGCAAGACCATTCCAGTTCCAATATTTTATGGTTCTATCTCTGAAAATTTGCAGAAGCTGTGGGCCTTGTCATAGGTGGCTATTGCCACAGGAGAATTCAACCCCAAATCTCAGTGTCTTACAACAACAGACGTTTATTTCTTACTTGCAGGTCTCAGGGCCAGCTGTGGCCAGGTTAGGGTCCAGCTCACCGCATTTTGCTTCTCATGCTGGGATGTGAGTTCATGGAGCAGCTGCTAGCTGGGTGTGTTGCTCACACACAAGGGCAAAAGCTCAAAAGCACATGTAAAGCCTCTGTTTCAACGTGAGAACCGTCATATTTACTCTCATTCTGCTCTTGGCCAGGACAGGCTCTGTACCCATTCAATAGCCTGCATTTGAACCATAGCAGATGTCAACTGTTCCCTTGTTAGAGAAGAAAGTCAGTTCTTAAGAATTCTCCATTGCCCTGTGGGTGGTACTACTCCACTGAGATTTGATTTCCTTTTACGATTTGCTGGTTTATTTTGTTTTGCTTCTTTTTTACCATCTAAAGAAACTGACAGAAGCAATGGCAACCCCAAATCAACCTGAAATGAAGGGATGAGTGTAATGAGGTGAATAACAATTTTCCAAATCTTCCCATAGTGTCTATGCGACGATGAAAGGTGAAGACAGTTATGTGATTGCATCTTTAGCTCATGGTGGTGCTCAGTCACTCAGTCATGTCCAACCCCATGGACTGTAGCCTGCCGGGGAAGCTTATTATTTATTTATTTAAACTTCAGATACATCCCTCACACATAAGCCTCAGGGCACATTTACAAGCATTGTTGGAAAAAGAAGGTTGAGAAAGCTGTGTTATCTATTTATTTCAGGGGAGATTTACTTCATTTATTTATTTGTTTATTTATTTGATTTATACAGCTGGGTCCAGCAGAAGCCCTGGGACACTCTCACGTCATTAAAACCACAGATAGAAGCAGAATGCTAAATATAAACAAAATCAACAATTAATGGACTATCCCCAACTGTAAAGCACTTAAGCAAAGCCTTCAAATCTTTTCTTCCCAATAATCCCCTTGGGCAGAACGTTGGGTTAACAGATGGTTAAACAATGTTAAAAGAAGAGAATACAACATTATTACCATAGATGGAGGCTAGAAGAAAGACTGTGCAAAAGCTACCGAATGATTCATCGGTAGAGCTATAGACTGAATTCATGGACACGGGGCTGTTAGATATAGCAGCAATCTGGTGGAGGTGAAGAGACCCCCAGTTCTAATGATGGAGTGAAAAGAGGCTGAGGATGGGTGAGTAAGAGTCAGACACTAAATAAAATTATGTTCAGTGTAACATCCTACCCTCTGGATTTACTAGGAACAGGGACAACATGAATAATCTGGTCTGAACTATTATTTCGCTACAGCTACAATCAGGTTTTTTACTAAGCCCCACATTGGTTTTCCTTAATCACATGTTACTGCCCCTGAGTATATACCTGCTATGTATAGGTGAGATATCTCTAAATGGGAATTAGGAGAAGGCAGGAAATTTTGGTCTTTGATATTGCGAATGAGTGAAAATTTGTAATATGAGATTAAGAAAAAATACAATTTTTGTTATTATTGTTGAGATGTAATGTATTTACAATAAAGACCAAAAATCTTAAATAATTGGTCAATCAATGTTTACTTATACATCATGTAATCACCACCAAGATGAGAATATAGAATATTGCTAGCATCACCAAAGCCTCCCTCGTGCCCTTCCCTTTCCACCCCTAGAGATATATCACGATTCTAATTTGTCAACAGAAGCTAAGTTTGCCTGTTCTGAACTTCATATAAATGATACACCATATCCATTCTTTTGTATCTGGCTTCTTTTACTCAACATCTTACCTGTGTTATTTATCCTTCTGTTGCAGGTACCAATAGAGCATATTTTTTATTATTATGTAGTATTCTCTTATATGAATATGATACAATTTATTTATCCATTTAATTGTTGATAGACTTTGGGACTGTTTTCTGTTTTGACGACCATGATTTACAGAGCTGTAATGAAAAGGGTAGGATATTACTTATAGAATATGTACTGTATTACAGTATAGTCTTTCAGCATTTAACTAGGAATAGAATTGTTGAGTCATATACTATAAGCAAGGTAAAAAGACAGCCTTCTGAATGGGAGAAAATAATAGCAAATGAAGCAACTGACAAACAACTAATCTCAAAAATATACAAGCAACTTATGCAGCTCAACTCCAGAAAAATAAATGACCCAATCAAAAAATGGGCCAAAGAACTAAATAGGCATTTCTNCAGGGAGGCCTGGCGTGCTGCAGTTCATGGGGTCGCAAAGAGTCGGACACGACTGAGCGTCTGAACTGAACTGATACCTTGGAATCTTCAGATCATTGTCCAGAACCACTGAGGTAGCAGAGAGGCCTGAACTGAGAATTAGAAAAATCTAGTTGCACCCCTGAATGTATCACTAAGAAACAGAACTTAATCAGAATTTTAGCACCTGTGAGCCTCAGTCTTCCCCCTGTGAAATAACCAAAATAGAGTAAGCAATTTAGACATTTCAGTCTAACAAAACAAACCTTAGTATCCTGAGAACCAAAGTTCATTTATTGGGATAAATTATGTACTCTTTACTAAAAACATACATGAAAATATGGGCTGGTCAGAAACTCTCTGTTCTCATATTTATCCTTAGTTTCATTAATAAAGTCTCCCCCTCTTTATTGCACTTTAAGATTATTTGAAACTCCGTAGTTACAATTTAAAATAGCCAAAGTATGGGAATAACAAGAGAGTCTATCAACTGATGAACGGGTAAAGAAAATGTGACATGAATAGATGATAGATAGGTAGATAGAAAAAAAGTGAAAGTCACAGTCACTCAGTCATGTCAACTCTTTGCAACCCCATGGATTGTAGCCTGCAAGCCTCCTTTGTCCATGGAATTCTCCAGGCAAAAATGTTGGAGTGGGTAGCCGTTCATTTCAAAAGGGACCTTCCTGACTCACGGATTGAACCCAAGTCTCCTACATTGCAGGCAGATTCTTTACCCTCTGAGCCACCAGGGAAGCCCATATATAGAATATTATTCAGCCAAAACCAAGAAGGAAATCCTGTTCATCTACAACAACGTGGATGACCCTGGAGGGCAGTATGCTAAGTGAAATAAACTAAATTGCTTATTGTTGTTTAGAGAAAGACATTGGGGCTTCCTTGGTAGCTCAGCTGGTAAAGAATATACCTGCAATGGAGGAGACCCTGTTTGAATTCCTGGGTTAGGAAGATTTTCTAGAGGAAGACATGGCAACCCACTCCAGTATTCTATCCTGGAGAGTCCCCAGGGACAGAGGTGCATGGTGGACTACAGTCCATTGGGTTGCAGATTTGGACACGAATGAGGGTCTCAGCACAGCACAGTACAGAGAAAAACATTAGAGGAATTAAAGAGCCTCTTGAAGGTGAAAGAAGAGAGTGAAAAAGCTGGTTTAAAACTCAACATTCAAAAAACAAAGATCATGGCATCTGATCCCATCACTGCATGGCAAATAGATGGGGAAACACTGGAAACAGTGAAGGCTTTATTTTCTTGGCCTCCAAAATCACTGTGGGCAGTGATTGCCACCATGAAATTAAAAGATGCTTACCCCTTGGAAGAAAAGCAATGGCAAACGTAGACAACATATTAAAAGGCAGAGACATTACTTTGCCTGCAAAAGTCCATATAGTCAAAGCTATGGTTTTTCCAGGAGTCATGTACTGATGTGAGAGCTGGACAACAAAAAAAGACTGAGCACCGAAGAACTGATGCTTTCAAACTGTTGTCCTGGAGAAGACTCTTTAGAGCCCCTTGGACAGCAAGAAGATCAAACCAGTCAGTCCTAAAGGAACTCTACCGTGAACATTCATTGGAAAGACNACAACAAAAAAAGACTGAGCACCGAAGAACTGATGCTTTCAAACTGTTGTCCTGGAGAAGACTCTTTAGAGCCCCTTGGACAGCAAGAAGATCAAACCAGTCAGTCCTAAAGGAACTCTACCATGAACATTCATTGGAAAGACTGATGCTGAAGCTGAAGCTCCAATACTTTGGCCATCTGATGCAAAGAGCCAACTCATTGAAAAAGACCCTGATGCTGGGAAAGATTGAGGGAAGAGGAGAGGAGGGCAACAGAGGATAAGCAGGTTGGATGGCATCAATGATTCAGTGGACATGAGTTTGAGCAAACTCTGAGAGATAGTGAAGGACAGGGGAGATTGGTGTGCTGCAGTCTATGGGGTTGCAAAGAGTCAGACACGACTGAGCAACTGACCGACAAAGGGAAAGACAAATAAGCATAGTACCACTTACCATGTGGACTCAAAAAAAGGCAAACTCAAAGAAACAGAGAAAAGAGGTTAGCAGGGTGGGAGAAATAGGGAAAGGTTGGTAAAACGGTACAAACTTTCATTTGCAAAATGAATAACACATGTGGGTCCATTGTATACTATGATGACTTTAGCTGATAACAGTTTTGTATAATTGAAATTTATTAAGAGAGCAGAACTTTAATGTTCTCATCCCCTCCAAAAGGTAAAGAAGTAAGGTGATAGATGTGTCAATTAACTCAATGGAGGGAGTCTTTCACAATGTATACAACATTGTACATTTTAAACATCTTACAATTTTTTTTCAATAATATCTCAGTAAATCTGGTGGGGGGTGGGAGGAAGGAACTATACAGGGAGAATCTTGTTCATGAATGTTTTCCAGTTCTCTTAAACTTTCTTCCCTTTCAAAATGTTGCTGTGGAACTCTGCCTATCTGTTCTCTGCTTGACAGTCTTCCTGAAATCCAGCCCCAGCCTCTTGGTTATCACTTTAGGGTGACATGGCATGGACACTCTCCCCCCTTAGTTTCATCATTTCCACTTCACCAACCAATTTCCCCTTGTCGTGCAGAGTTAAGGCCAGACTAACAGTTTTCCCATTGGCTTTCTCTCCCCTCTAGGAGAAGAAATTATTCGAAATTGTGGCCTCCTTTAGTCATGTGGGCAGCAAAGCCAAAACCAGTAATCTCCTGGGGTTTAAAGTGTCTCACTGACCACCCCTTATCAGTTGAATGGGAATGAAAATTGGCCAGCTTCTGAATTCTCATCAGGACAAACCCATTAAAAGCATTAGCATATAGAGTGGGGCTTGTAGGCGTCCCTCAGTTGCTGTCCCCTTGCCCTCAAGAACGCACTGCCATTTGTCATGTGATTCAGTAGGTACCCCTTGTGCAAACTCTATGATGCTTAGCATATTTTTTTTCCTCCTAAATATAGGTGAATGTGGGCAGACAAATCTGTGACATTTAGGAGAGATTCTCAGGTATGAAAGATGGTGATGATTTTTCACTGTGTCTTATTTCTCATCAACTCCCCATGGTTCCAAATGGAATGAACACTTGGGTGTCCCAAGCCACTTCAAATATTCAATGTACAAAATCAATGTTGCTAATACCTTCCTACCAAAGCAGTTTACTCTCTCAAACTCCATTTATGTTCTCCCCCGACCTTCCGGGCTAGAAAATGTGGAGTCACCCAAGATTTGTCTCTCTCCTATGATCTGGTCTGGTAAAAACTCATTTATTTGGTAATTGGTAATAGGTCATAGGAAAATCCATGATTTTAAATCATCCTTTAATTATGATTTTAAATTTTTAAAATATGTAAAATGAAGTGAAAGCTAGAGAAGGTTTGAGGGACTAGTGTGTATTTTAAGTGCTTATTTAGCTTCTCATGAGTTTTAACATAATCTGAGGGTTAAAGAATTATAATTACAGAGGTTGCATGATAAAATGGTTTCTCAGGGAAACATGTTTGAGTGCCCATTTGTTACCTGTTTTTTACCCTGTGCAAATGCATTAAGAGTTTGTCATAGTTTAAATATAATGTAATTAGGTAGACATTCAAGAGAAAAGTAAACACTGTGGAAGTTTTGACCCCAGTTTTCTTAGAAATTATTATTATTAATTATTTTCTCAAAATTTATATTCCTACTATGCTGTGCAAACCACAGGGACTGACTGGCATCTGGTCAGATTGGGGGACTTATAAAGGAAATAACACAGGGGCCGGGATCCCAGTTAAGCTTCATGGTGCTCAAGTAAATCTGTGAGAACCTCCTGCTATATATTTCCAAAGGAAGGCTGAATTATTCTAAATCTCACACTGTGAGAGGTTTACAGAATAAAGAAGATAAAAAAAGAAAAAAAAAAAAAAAAAACAGCCAAGGAGCGGCAGGTAGAGATGGCTGTAGAGAAAGAAACCACACAACGGGTCTAAGCCTTTTTCGTACTGCTCGGCATCACCATGACAAGATTTTGGAAGAGTAAAGACTCCTTTGGTTACTAAGCCCAAATTCAGATGCAGAGCCATGTGCTCCATGGGAGGCTATGCAGATTTACTGAAGTAAACTGAGGTGTCCAGGGCTGGAGTAAAAAAGTCAACTATGTTGTGAAAATGATGGGAGTGAAAACGAGCCTTTTGAAATAGTACAGACTTGATGGAATCCTAATTGCTGGGCTCAGACTAAGATTAAAACAAGCAAAATTACTTTCAAGGCCCAAGGGGAGAATGTATTTAGGATCCATCATACACAGCCAGACCCTGCACTGCTGGGCAGATTGTGTGTTAATTCCAGGGCTGTGCCATTGCACCCAACAGACATTTTGGTACCAGACAGATCTTTAAGAAAAATCTCCATTTATATGAGCCTTTATTGGTTTGTTGGTTTGTTTCAAGGGTGTAAAGGGGATTAATTTTTGGATTTGGTTCTTTCCTTTGTCATTATGGCTATTTTGAGGCAAAATCAGAAACTGCAATATCTGCCCTTCAAAACCTTGGAAATGATCTACTATCTGATGATCTATGGCACTTTTTCCTCAACAGTGATTGCATTCCTCTGAGAGACAAGCCACACCATTAGAAGTGATTCATTTGTTTGTACATTAAATCTGTACAATAAATTTTTATTAGAATAGGGGTCAATATGGACATTAGGTTAAGTAAAGCTCTGTGGGAGGAACTTGAAAAAATTTATTACCCAACAAAAGAAGCCAGACTTTAGAGGAAGAAGATCAGTTCTTTGCCTCCTTTTATCTGGGTTTTCTGTTTTGTTTTCTCGGGTTGTCTTGCTTATTTGTTGGTTGTTTTTATTCTTGTCTGTCCCCCTAAATGATCATGGTAATCACTGCTGCGGGTGCTATGCCCAGATTCCCTTTACTGAGTCAGTCCACCCATCACAAGTTGCCATGGTTTTTGTCTCCCAGTGATTCACAGCTGCCTCTATCCCTTTTCCAGGGATTGTCCTTAGCAGAAAAGAGCCAAGTGCTGCTTTCTTTTCTATCCCATTGTAAATTCGGTCATCTCTAAAAGTAGGCAAATCATTTCATGAGGATGATTGTTAACTCTTTAAAGGCTTCCTTACATGTCAAATCACTGCTTTAGGGCTTGTAGAAAAGCACTGTAAGGGAAAGTTCAGGGCCACAGGGCATTAAAATTTGTTAGGAAAATATAACAGGGAATAAACAAATCAAATGGCAAAATTTAAATAGTTGATGATAACACAAGATATGTCAATAGGCACAGTTCATGATTAATCACCAAATGCATTGGAAAGACAATTGCCACAAAAATCATTGCCACCATGAAAAGTGAAAGTATTAGTCACTCACTCATGTCGGACTCTGTGGCCCCATGGACTGTAGCTAGCCAGGCTCCTCTGTCCATGGAGTTCTCCAGGCAAGAACACTGGAGTGGGTTGCCATTCCCTTCTCCAGTGAATGTTCTTGATCCAGGGATCAAACCCAGGGGTCCCACATCAGCTCAGATGGCAGATTATTTGCCATCCAAGCCACCCGTCAGACAAATTTGATCCCATTTCATTTCCATTTCTTGCTGACTATGGAAATGGACACAAGTTAATTGATCCTCTGGATCTCAGTTTTGTCAGTGAAATGAAAGTTAAGGACTAGATAATTCCATGGGCTTCCCTGGTGGTCTAGTGATTAAGAATTTGCCTGGCAATGCAGGGGACATAGGTTCAATTCCTGGTTGGGGAATTAAGATCCCATATGACTTGAAGCAACTAAGCTTGCATGCGACAAGTATTGAGCCCAAGATCCACAACTAGAGAGTCTATGCATCGCAACAATCCCGCATAATGCAACAAAGATTCCCCAGGCTGCAACTATGACCTAAGGCAGCCAAACAAGTAAAATAAATGAATATCTTTTTTTAAAGAAAGGACTAGATTATTCCAATTCTTTTCAGTTTTCAACTCCCTGCAGCTGAGGGAGGCAAGCTGAGGATGCTGAGATGGTTGTTTTGAGAAAAGGACAGAATGTTTTCCAGATAGAGTGAGAACATGCCCAAAAGAGTAGAATTAGGCAAATAAACCCATAAGGATGTTTGGCATTGGAGTATTTTGGGAGAGTATCATGGGAGATGGTACTCCAAGGAACCAAATGGTAAAGTATTTAATGCCAAGATCAAGAAATGCAGAAACCCTATCCTATAGAATAAAATGCAGTCTCGTTGGCATGACAAAGATGGCACCCAGGCCCTTCTTTTCCTACTGTGGACACCGGCTACCTTTTTACAACTCCCAGGGTACCTGCACTTACTCTGTGCAGCCATAGTGAATTATCTACAGTTTCTAGAAAGTACCAAGGCCTATTACACTGTAAGGCCCTTGCACATGCCATCCATTTGCCAAGAGCAAAGCCTCTCACTACCCCTCGGATTAAATGAGGTTAATCCACCTCATTTCTCAAAGCCTAGTATAACTGTCATGTGCTACGCCACACGCCATTCCCACCAAGCAGAGTAGGTCACCGCCTTCTCAATATTCCCTTGTATCTTATCTGTGTCAATAATATCATTTACCATATTGTAATCAGTTCATATTCTTCATTTACTAGGAGTTCATGTGTTCCTTGAAGACAAAAGTTGTGTCTTTTATCCCATCCACCATTTTACCCCACTTTTCCTCACCACCTATGTATCTGTTCTAGAGTAGGGATAATAAACAGCAATGAGCTCACTAAATCCTATTAGAAGGAGTAAATCTGAAAAACATTACGTCTTGCATGGGTCCTGGGCACTATTGCCTTTGTGGACTACTTTTTCCATTATATTTTATAATTGCATTGGTATAAAAATGAATATAGTAATACTATATATTGAAATATTTTCTTTAACCTAAAAGTTCATTGCTTTTTCTGTTTTTTTAAATAAAACATTTTTGTGTGCTCCTGAATATATGGCAGACCCCACACAACTTAGTATATAGTACCCCTATACATATTGAGCCTAATGGCACCCTACTCCAGTACTCTTGCCTGGAAAAGCCCATGGACAGAGGAGCCTGGAAGGCNAAAACATTTTTGTGTGCTCCTAAATATATGGCAGACCCCACACAACTTAGTATATAGTACCCCTATACATATTGAGCCTAATGGCACCCTACTCCAGTACTCTTGCCTGGAAAAGCCCATGGATGGAGGAGCCTGGAAGGCTACTCGCTAAGAGTTGGACACGACTGAGCGACTTCCCTTTCACTTTTCACTTTGATGCATTGGAGAAGGAAATGGCAACCCACTCCAGTGTTCTTGCCTGGAGAATCCCAGGGACGGGGGAGCCTGGTGGGCTGCTGTCTATGGGGTCGCACAGAGTCGGACATGACTAAAGCGACTTAGCAGCAGCAGTAGCAGCAGCAGAGTGAATGGACAAATGTATTCATCAATGAAACTTTTTACAAATATTTATCTGTACTTACATAAGCTGATTTAGGTTTATTTCATCTGTCGTGAGTAAGATATTAAACATTTTATTATATATTTCCTTGGTTTTATTTTTTTTTTCTACCACAGTAGTTATCTTTTAATCATAAGCAACATCATGGGAAATATAATAGAAATGTTCATGTGAAACACTACTCAGTCTGTTTTGTATAGCAATTTAAAATGATTGGTCAAAATTATCACTGGAGGGGCACCCTACCGAACAAGAGAAATGTATTAAAAAGCAAAAGGGGAAATTAATTTTATAGTATAACATAAGGAATGATGATTTCAAACAGCACTGTGCATTATTAGTTCATAACTACTATCTACAAAATGTCATGAAAATTAGATTTCAGATGGTAGATGAGGTTTGTCTCCCCAAAAAAAAAGGTTTTAATAAATANAGGGGAAATTAATTTTATAGTATAACATAAGGAATGATGATTTCAAACAGCACTGTGCATTATTAGTTCATAACTACTATCTACAAAATGTCATGAAAATTAGATTTCAGATGGTAGATGAGGTTTGTCTCCCCGAAAAAAAAGGTTTTAATAAATATTAAGTACAGAAGTATTTGGAGATGATGAAGATTCAGTAATTAAGTATTGAACATGCAGTAATCCATTTGACACCAAAGGATTAAAGACAGAAAAAATTTCTTAACTAAATGCAACTTTTAAGAGAGCTGAATCCACTATTTTTGTGCTCTCAAGAATGATAATTTATCCAGCAGGAAATCTTTCTTCACCATTTAGGATATTTTAGAAATGGCACCCCACTCCAGTACTCTTGCCTAGAGAGTCCCATGGATGGAGGAGCCTGGTGGGCTGTGGTCCATGGAGTCGCTAAGAGTTGGACACAACTGAGCAACTTCACTTTGACTTTTTGCTTTCATGCATTGGAGAAGGAAATGGCAACCCACTCCAGTATTCTTGCCTGGAGAATCCCTGGGATGGGGGAGCCTGGTGGGCTGCCGTCTATAGGGTGACCCAGAGTCAGACACGACTGAAGCAACTTAGCTGCAGCAGCAGAAATACTGCATATAAGGATGAAACAGGATTTTCAAATCACAAATTCTTAGAAATGAGGCAAGTCCTTAGTGATCCATTTTCTTTTCTGTAAAGAAAGATTGTCCTCAGCAACGCTGCTGCTGCTGCTGCTGCTAAGTTACTTCAGTCGTGTCCAACTCTGTGCAACCCCATAGAGAGCAGCCCACCAGGCTCCCCCGTCCCTGGGATTCTCCAGGCAAGAACACTGGAGTGGGTTGCCATTTCCTTCTCCAATGCATCAAAGTGAAAAGTGAAAGGGAAGTCGCTCAGTCATGTCCGACCCTTAGCTTGGACTGCAGCCTCCCAGGCTCCTCCATCCATGGGATTTTCCAGGCAAGAGTACTGGAGTGGGGTGCCACTGCCTTCTCCTGGAAAATATTAAATACCTATGGTTATGATATTCTCAGAGATGGGTAACTCAGTAGTTCACAAAGCAGTCTGTTCTGCTGTTGTATAATTCTTATTTTAAAAAGATATCCCGTTCATGCCAAGCAAAAAATTTACTCTGCTCTTTGCCAAAAAGTACACAAAGATTAATATTTCACTGGTACTTTGGTGAAATGACAGGTAGAACAGAAATGATTTGGTTCCCAAATTAGCAAACTATGCTCTTAGAAACTAAAACATTTTTTTGTTGTTAAACCTTAAGCAGGTTTTGATAAGCATCTTTCAGATTGTGTAGAATAGTGGATGGAAGGGAAGTTTTCAATTAGAAATATCTGAACTTGAATTCTGGATCATTTATTGGCACCTGTGTGACCGTAAGGAAGTGGCTTAAACTCTGCGAGTCTCATTTTTCTCACTCCAAAAGCTTGAGGGTTGAGAGGATTAGGGATAATGTATGTAAAGCACCTACATCTACGTGGTTCTTGCTAAAAAGTAAATATTCAAAATATGCCAGCCACAGTTAGTTTGTCTCCTTAAAGGTGCTGATCCTATTTTGACATTTTACTGATTTTGGAGTGATAATTATCAGAATTAATTATTGTGAAGTGCTTTGAAACAGGTCACAATGTCTACCTTTACTTTAAGTGTCCAAAGCTGCTTTCTCTGGTTCCATGGTTTCTTTTTAATTTCTTCCTTATCCATCCTTGCTGTCAGATTATTCTGTCAGCTCATCTGCCTCTCCTCAGTTAGTCTCCTCCAGTCTTGGGAACAAAAGAACAAAACCAAACCTGTTAGCATTCTGTTTAAAACAAGTGTCCATAGGCTCTGCATAGAAAGTCTGAGAAACTTTTAAAAAGTTAAGTACTACCATTTTACAGCTAAGCTTTTAGTACATATGTCTTTGGGAGTTATTTTAGTCAATGTTAAGAATTTTTGCCTTACTTCCAGCCTCACAGACTATCTTCTAGAGGGTTGTGATTGTCAGACAGGAGATAGATGGATGGGTGGGTGGATGAATGGATAGATAGATGGATAGACAGATACCTGTTTTATGAGGTAATACCTAAAATTCCCAAACTATTGCGATGAAAGACATTTTAGTCAGTCTGGATCCCCAAGGTGATAGAGCAAAATCTCTGTTTTCATCTGTAAAATGAAGAAATCATTTAGGCTGATCTGTTTTACAACTGAACTGTGAACCAGGATATTACAGATATGAAAGACATAAAGAACAAACATGGGAGTGCTCTATAAATATAACTTGTCACCACTATTATATATTTTGAACCCTATCTTTTCAAAAGTAGGTGTATCTATTTGCATTTTTCTCTACTAGAGGAAAAATTAAATATATTTCTGTTCAGTTGTATAGCTCTTCTTTTCCTGAGATTCCATTATTATGCTTTCTTCCAACAACCTTTTCGACAGCCAAAGTTCTGTGCATAGATCTCATTTATGAGCCTTGATCCTACAGTGTGTTGTGATTTATTATTGTGGTATTCAAAGTGATTTTCAGTAATACTATGCCATACTTGACTCTTTCACCAGTAGGCAAAAATAAAATATTTTTGCTTATTTTTTATTTTATTAAGTCTAACAGTATTTCACCCAATGATATACTAAGAAAAAGAAACAGTATCAAGTCATGCTCTGATTAGAATGTCTCTTCTGTTTTTTTTTAAATGGTATATAGATGTGACACACAAGTGCAAAGACCTTCATGAAAAGTAAAATGCAGTTTCCCATTAGATTGTTAAAATATTTAAGCTGAATGAAATGCAAATATTTCTGTTCTTAGACACATGTCCCAAGTTGGCCAAAGTTCTTATTTATTTGTTGTTGTTAGTCACTAAGTTGTGTTCTACAGTTTGTGACCCCATGGACTACAGCATGCCAGATTCCTCTGTCCTCCACTATCTCCCAGTTTGCTCAAATTCAAGTCCATTGAGTCAGTGATGCTATCTAACTATCTCATCCTCTGCCACCCCCTTCTCTTTTTGCCTTCAATCGTTCCCAGCATCGTGGTCCTTTTCAATGAGTTGGCTCTTCACATCAGGTGGCCAGAGTATTAGAGCTTCAGCTTCAACATCAGTCCTTTCAATGAATATTCAGGGTTGATGTCTGTAGGACTGACTGCTTTGATCTCCCTACAGTCCAAGAGACTCTAAAGAGTCTTCTTCAGCACCACAGTTCAAAGTATCAGTTCTTTGGTGCTCAGCCCTTTTTATGGCTCATTTCTCACATCAGTACAGGACTTTTTAAATGAGCAATGCAAAGAAATAGAAAAAAGAAATCAATAGAATGGGAAAGATTAAATATCTCTTCAAGAAAATTGGAGATATCAACGGAACACTTCATGCAAGGATGGGCATGATAAAGGACAGAAACAGAAAGGACCTAACAGAAACAGAAAAGATTAAGAAAGTGTGGAAAGAATATACAGAACTATACAAATAAAGGCCTTAATGATCCAGGTAACCATGATGGTGTGGTCACTCATCTAGAGCCATACTTCCTCGAGTGAAGTCAAGTGGGCTGCCTTTGGAAGCATTACCACAAAGAAACCTAGTGGAGGTGATGGAATTTCAGCTGAGCTATTTCAGATCCTAAAAGATGATGCTGATAAAGTGCTGCACTCAATTTGTCAGCAAATTTGGAAAACTCGGNCGAGTGAAGTCAAGTGGGCTGCCTTTGGAAGCATTACCACAAAGAAACCTAGTGGAGGTGATGGAATTTCAGCTGAGCTATTTCAGATCCTAAAAGATGATGCTGATAAAGTGCTGCACTCAATTTGTCAGCAAATTTGGAAAACTCAGCAGAGGCCACAGGATTGAAAAAAGTCAGTTTTTGTTCTATTCCCAAAGAAGGGCAATGCCAAGAATGTTCAAACTACTATATAATTGTGCTCATTTCTCATGCTAGCAAGGTTATGCTCAAAATCCATCAAGCTAGGCTTTAGGAGTACATGAACTGAGAACTTCCAAATGTACAAGGTGGGCTTTGAAGAGGCAAAAGAGCCAGAGATCAAATTGCCAACATTCGCTAGATCATGGAGGAAGTAAGGAAATTTCAGAAAAATATCTATTTCTGCTTCATTGACTATACTAAAGCCTTTGACTGTGTGGATCACAACAACTTATTTATTGCTGTGTGTCAAAGTACCCTGCAAATTTAGCAGATTAAAAGAATAACATTTATTATCTTCAGGTTTCCATGGGTCAGGAAGCTAGATGTATCTTAAAAGAGCACCTCTAGTTCAAGATATATTCAAGCTGTTCTGGAGCTGCAGTCATGTTGAGATTAAACTGGCACTCGAGAATCTGCTCCCAAGACTGTTCCCTTGACAAGATTTACAGGATCTGCTTCATGTCATGCTGTTTTTCAGTGTATGAGCCTGTTCATAGGCTGCCTGGGTAACCTCCCAACGTGGTATCTGGTGATGAGAAAAAGAGATAAAGAAACAGAAAGAGAGAGGGTAAAAGGGTGGAGAGAAATGGATGAAGAGAAATGGCTTTAGAGAGGAATTAAGACAAGTCACCGTCTTTTTGCACCTCNGCTCCCAAGACTGTTCCCTTGACAAGATTTACAGGATCTGCTTCATGTCATGCTGTTTTTCAGTGTATGAAACCTGTTCATAGGCTGCCTGGGTAACCTCCCAACGTGGTATCTGGAGATGAGAAAAAGAGATAAAGAAACAGAAAGAGAGAGGGTAAAAGGATGGAGAGAAATGGATGAAGAGAAATGGCTTTAGAGAGGAATTAAGACAAGTCACCGTCTTTTCGCACCTCAGTCTCAGAAGTGTCATCCTATCACTGTTAGTACATTAGATTCATTAGAAGGGAATCATTAAATCCAATCCACATTCAAAAGAGGCAGGAATTCAATAAGAGTGTGAATACCAGGGGCTTCCCAGGTAGCTCATCAATAAAGAACCCACCTGCATTTCAGGAGCTGCAGGAGACAAAGGTTCAAGACCTGAGTCACGAAGATCATATGGAGGAGAGCATGGCAACCCACTCCAGTATTCTTGCCTAGAGAATTCCATGGACAGAGGAAGCTAGTGGGCTACAGTTCATAGGGTCCCAAAGAGTTGGACACAACAGAAGCGACTTAGCACACGTGCATGCATGTGAATAGAGGAGGCGGGGCTCACTGAGGGACGCTGAGGTTGCCTATTCAATAGGAGAAAATATCTAGGTTTACAGTTACTCCATTTCTTTTAAGCTGGTAGTTTGGACATAGCATACATTTTTGTAATTTTAATTTTTTTAGCTTTCAGTTCAGTTCAGTACAGTCGCTCAGTCATATCCAACTCTTTGTAAACCCATGAACAGCAGCACGCCAGGCCTCCCTGTCCATCACCAACTCCTGGAGTTCACCCAAACTCATGTCCATTGTGTCAGTGATGCCATCCAGCCATCTTATCCTCTGTCGTCCCCTTCTCCTCCCGCCCTCAATCTTTCCCAGCATCAGGGTCTTTTCAATGAGTCAGCTCTTCACATCACGTGGCCAAAGTATTGGCATTTCAGCTTCAACATCAGTCCCTAAAATGAACACCCAGGACTGATCTCCTNTGATTCATTTGAAAAGACCCTGATGCTGGGAAAGATTGAAGGTGGGAGGAGCAGGGGATGACAGAGGATGAGGTGGACGGATGGCCTCAACGACTCAATGGCAATGAATTTGAGTGAAATCCGGGAGTTGGTAATGGAAAGGAAGGCCTGGCGTCCTGCAGTCCATGAGGTCACAAAGAGTTCGAAACAACTGAGCATTTGAACTGACTGAACTGAACTTTTCCCCAAAGCTTTAAAATCACCAAGTCAAGATTGCACTATTCTATCAAGAACCTACATAATAAAACGATTGAAATTCTCTTCAGGTAAACTGATTGAGAAATCAAATTTTATATTAATTCATAGTCTTCTACATAACTTCTGAAAATCTGAATATATATTACTCCTTCTTTTCACCTTTCAGAATGCTCCAATATTTCTAAAAGCCCACTACACAATGAGAGAACCAAACAAAGCAATTAGTATATTATCTTTGAGGTTCATGGATCCAAAGGGTAAGCTCCTTATCATAGCAATCTTCTCTTCGGTGAAAATATTCTTATCATTTTATATGTATATGAGAACAAACAACTACACAGTGAATAGTAAGTACCATTTTCTCTGCAATTTAATGGAAACCAATAGATCTAAACCAGGAAGGTGAGGACATAACCTGTGCAGGCTCACCTAGGACCATCTCAGGCACCTTAAAAAATGCCTGGCATGTGAGTAGCACAAAAATATTCCATGAATGAATAGATAAATATTTAAGTGTACTAATATATAAATGGATATATAAATGACTGTTACACTAGTATAAGATTGTTTAATAACATAAAATAACCCAAATCAGAAGAAAGAAGAGAAAATCTGGTTATCTTGTAAAAGTGTGATCTTTTTTCCCCCAAAGGAAAAATTTTAAGGCTACTTTTTCCCCCCTCAGGGAAAAGAAAGATCAATGGCAACAGCCCAGCAGTCACCAGAAGTCCCACAGTGTATGCAAACCTGATGGAGGAGAGAAAATTGAGGTGAGGAAATAGATTTCACTTTTGAGCTTTAAAGTAGTTATTATAAGCAATAGGGGAGAAATAATTATATTTTAAGTGATAAGCACTACTTGGACAATGTGACAATCTTCTATTTAAATGTAATTTTGTGAAATGTGGTTATTTGGTGGGTATATGGTTTTACCACTCCAGATGCCATAAGTCTGTCAACTTGAAAAATAAATTTTGAGTGAAATTATATCAAGCAATAATTTTCCTAAAGAACATAATGGAAGGAATTCTTTGCTCTCTTCAGACAACAATACACCAACATTATTTTTTTAAGGATTCTAATTTGCTTTGTGCAAAATTGAAAAGCAGAGCTTTTTCCACATTATGAGTTTTGGTGGCATGTCTTTGTGATTTTGAAAGTGAATCTCTCTAAAACAGCTCCCCCCATAAAGGTTATAATCCTCTCTATCCAAAACTTTATTCCCTTTCTTATCCCACCCTTGCTCCCCTCAGGATGGAAGAATATGAAAGAAAAGTGCGGAGTTCCAGAGAACAAACTCAAGCAGTTACTAATAAGGGAAGTAGGAGGATGCAGAAACAAAGGAAAAGCTATCAAAAAACAATGGTTGAGTGATAAAACAGAGTTTTCATTCCTTCTCAAGGAATATACATAACAATCTGACACAGATCTTTGAGTGGTTCAACAGAAATTAAGACTCCCACCGCTCAGGTTGAGAATGCTAAGCATGAGCAGGTAGATCCCAGACTGCTTGGAACCAGAAGCATGATGCTTACAACTCCGCAAACATCATGCTGTTTCCTCACCAACAATCAATCAGGAAAAAGTCCACGAGCTACAACACTCACATGAAATGCCGCTTATAAAAACCCTTTCTTGAAAGCCATCAGAGAGTCCAGGTCATTTGAGCATCAGCTGCCCATTTTCCTTGTTTTGTGCCCATCAGTGAACACTGTACTTTCCCTCACCATAGCCCAGTGTCAGTAGATTGGCTTTGCAGCCCAGCAGGTGAATGGACCCAAATTCAGTTCTTAAGATTTCCTTCTTTCTTTTTTACAATTTACAACCTCTTCCATCAGAGAAAGCAAAATAATCAAAAGGCAGGAGCACAAATAAGACTCTAGCAACATTAGAAATGAGAACTGTTTTTCTCTAGACATCCTGGAGCACGAAATCAAGTGGGCCTTAGGAAACATCACTATAAACAAAGCTGATGGAATTTCAGCTGAGCTCTTTCAAATCCTGAAAGATGATGCTGTGAAAGTGCTGCACTCAATATGCCAGCAAATTTGGAAAACTCAGCAGTGGCTACAGGACTGGAAAAGGTCAGTTTTCATTCCAATCCCCAAAAAAGGCAATGCCAAAGAATGTTCAAACTACCACACAATTGCATTCACCTCACATGCTAGCAAAATAATGCTCAAAATTCTCCAAGCTAGGCTTCGACCATACATGAACCAAGAACTCCCAAATGGTCAAGCTGGATTTAGAAAAGGCAGAGGAGTCAGAGATCAAATTGCCAGCATCTGTGGGATGATAGGAAAAGCAAAAGAATTCCAAAAGAACATCTGCTTATGTTTCATTGCTTATGCTAAAACCTTTGACTGTATGGATCACAATAGACTATGGAAAACTCTGAAAGAGATGGGAATACCAGAACACCTGACCTGACTCCTGAGAAACCTTTATGCAGATCAGGAAGCAACAGTTTGAACCAGACAGGGAACAAAGGACTGATTCCAAATTGAGAAAGGAGTACGTCAAGGTTGTATATTGTCACCCTGCTTATTTAACTTATATGCAGAGTAAATCATGAGAAGTGCCAGGCTAGATGAAGGACAAGCTGGAATCAAGATTGCCAGAAGAAATATCAATAACCTCAGATATGCAGATGACACTACTCTTATGGCAGAAAGCAAAGAGGAACTAAAGAGCCTCTCGATGAAAGTGAAAGAGGAGAGTGAAAAAGTTGGCTTAAAACTCAGCATTAAAAAAACTAAGGTCATCGCATCCGGTTCCATCACTTCATAACAAATAGATGGGGAAACAGTGGCTGACTTTATTTTGGGGGGCTTCAAAATCACTGCAGATGGTGACTGAAGCCATGAACTTAAAAGACACTTACTCTTTGGAAGGAAAGTTATGACCAACCTAGACAGCATATTAAAAAGCAGAGACATTACTTTGCCAACAAAGGTCCGTCTAATGAAAACTATGGAAATATGGTTTGTCCAGTAGTCCTGTATGGATGTTAGAGTTGGACTATAAAGAAAGCTGAGCACTGAAGAATTGATGCTTTTGAATTGTGGTGTTGAAGACTCTAGAGAGTCCCTTGGACTGCAAGGAAATCCAACCAGTCCATCCTAAAGGAAATCAATCCTGAATATTCATTGGAAGGACTGATGCTAAAGCTGAAACTCCAATACTTTGGCCACCTGATGGGAAGAACTGACACTCTGGAAAAGACCCTGATGCTGGGAAAGATTGAAAGCAGGATGAGATGGCTGGATGGCATTACTGACTTGATGGGCATGAGTTTGAGCAAGCTCCAAGAGTTGGTGATGGATAGGGAAGCCTAGCATGCCTCAGTCCAAGGGATTGTAAAGAATGAGACACAAGNACTCTGGAAAAGACCCTGATGCTGGGAAAGATTGAAAGCAGGATGAGATGGCTGGATGGCATTACTGACTTGATGGGCATGAGTTTGAGCAAGCTCCAAGAGTTGGTGATGGATAGGGAAGCCTAGCATGCCTCAGTCCAAGGGATTGTAAAGAATGAGACACAAGTGAGCAACTGAACTGAACTGAATTGAATTCCCTGAGCATAAAATCCCATGCCTGCCTTTTACTGATTCATTCCAGTTGCCCATTGTCACCCCCGAACCGTAGTCACAATTTCATTCTAGCACCTGAGTTCACAGAGCTGTTGAAAGAGGATGGAAGATATCTTCTTGCACTATGCATCTTTCCAGCTCTACCACCTTTGACAGCAATTAGAACAAACTGCTACAGTGGGCTGGAACTCTCAGCAGCCTCTGTCCAGCCACTCTGAAGCAAACAGAGAGGACACAGAGCAGGCTTAGCAGATAAAATGGACCATTTTCCCTTGAAATCTACTGGGGCTTGTTTACCCACAGTTTTAGTCTCCAATAGAGTTGACTTGCAGGCTTTGTAAAGTATGATGAACCTTAAGTGCCAAACAACTGGGGCTACTTAAGATGGAAGGAAGATTGCCTCTAAGAAGCCGGGGGGTGCAATGACATTTACCAATCAGAGCCAAAGATCTAGAAATGAAACTTCATTCTAGATAGTGGCTCTGATGATTGGGTGGAAGTAGCTCTGGAAGTAAAGACTAACTCTTGAATTTTAGAAGTATCCAATTCAATTAAAGATCTACAGAACCAAGGACCAATGGGAGCCCCTACTTGGCAGAGTTCATGGCACCCTGATAAATACAAATAGAAACTCTTGTTGCATTTCTGGAAATAAGTCACTAATGTGTAATGTATAATCCTATATGTGAGCATATATGGACATGGGCTATGCTTAGTCACTCAGTCATGTCCAGCTCTTTGCAACCCCATGGAATGCAGCCTTCCAGGCTCTTTGTCCATGGGATTTTTCAGGCAAGAATACTGGAGTGTATTGCCATTTCCTTCTTTAGGGGATCTTCCTGACCCTGGAATCGAACCTGTGTCTCCTGTGTCTTCTGCACTGCAGGCAGATTCTTTACTTGCTGAGCCATTGGGGAAGCCCCGTGTATATATATATATACATTCTCAATTCCTAAAACTTATCATTTTTAAGGAATTAGCATGAAGACCAAGTTTGTTTCCTTTGCCTTCAACTGCTTCATGTCAGCTTATAAATGTGCAAATCAGTCAAATATTCAAGCTAACAGCATTTCATCAGTCTTACTTCGCCCTTAATAATTCATCCCTCTTATGTTTACTCTAATACTTGTGCAGCATAAATATGCATGATATGCGGCTGTGTGTGTTCAAGCACTTTCCTGGATACACTAACAGCAGGAGACTTTTGACCTTGGTCTGAAGAGGAAAAAGTTACTGCAGTAACTAATGACAGAAATGACAGTCTCATACTTTAAATTAAAGGGGGAAAGGGAGAAAAACATTCCCAAGAGAAAGTTCCTTAGCAGCAATTTAGATTTCAGCCTAAGAGGTGCTTTTCTGTAAATTACATTTGAAAACACTTGCTTTTTCCTGCATCAGGTTTAACAAGGGTAATACCTATCCTCTTGCCAAAAACGTTATAGAGATGTTGTGAGAAATAATAAAAGAATGTCTGTGGAGCCTCTGAGCTATCTGGAATAAAAATACTAATAAATATAAAGGCTTCTTATTAATACTAGTAAATATCTTGCCAGGAAAAAAAGCCACAATAAAAGTGAGATTTGGGTAATATCTACTAACTCCTAAACCAATTATTTTAGATGCTTTATTTTCTTCTTTTTTCTCTTAAATTTGTAAAGAGTGTTTCAGGTATTTAACATTTCTTTTCTCATTGTTTTGAGTATGTTCAGTATCTTGGCAAATAATACCAGGGATTAACAAAGACCAAGTTGGAATCCATAGGTTGCTGGTGACTCAGTTTCTCCACTGCAATCAAGAAACTATAAAAGTATAAAAATTGAGACTTCTTGCTGCCTTTGTTGTATGTCACATGCTTTCAATCTCAAAGGGATTTTTCCAGATATTTCAATTAGTTTTCTTGGTCTGTCTGAAAACTCTGTTTTCTGATCCCTTTTCCCCTAAAATATACAAACTCAAATGCTTAGGCTGAATTGAACTCAATCATCCTTTACCATTTTTTCCAATGAAGAATCCTGTTCTGTCATCAAGTGAAGAAGAGAACAATACTTCCAAGATCTCATTTGCAGATATAATATTATGAGAAACCTGACACAGATTTATGTACCAGCTTGTAAGGGTACAATTAGGATCTTCATCCGCACAGGAAAATATAGGCCAAAAGGCATTTTCATTTCCCAAACAAGCACCAACCAAACCGGGAGTCTGTTAAAGAAACAAGACATCAGGTTACATTAAGAAGTTTTTCTTAGTGATGTTTCCCTCGGCCCAGAAAATGAGAGACCCAGAAAATGACATTAGTCCTAGCAGGAATGCCAAAGCTGTGCTGCAGGTATTGCTTTTATGTCTGGAGGGTCACAATCAACATATCAAATGTGCAGAGAAAAATGAACTTCTTTATTTTCTACAAGTGATAGAATCTTTCTCAAAAATTCTCACTCTGCTGGCTAGCTGATGGGCATGGAGCGTAGGGAGCAACAGTCTTTAACTTTAAATCTGCCCATTTGTGATGTTACAGCACTGCTGTGTTACATAGTTTCTTTGGGATAATTTTTCACTCATTCAAAGTTTACTCCGTAATGGAACAGCGCCTCTTTCCCCTCTTCTTTCATCAAATGAGGCTTGGATGTAGAGGATATATCTCAGGACATGGTGTTGGCGAGGCCCTTGGCCTGATGCTGGTCTAAGGGCAGGGTCTACAATGAGCTATCTGATCTAGTTTTGACTGTACCCAAGCTGAACATCCTACTGTGTTCATCTTTGAAGTGAACAGCTGTAGCTGGTGAAGTTCTTGCAGAACAAGGCCATCTCCCTTGATGCCTGACTCCAAAATTTGGTTGTCTTAGCCAAACCTGAAGCTATGCTGAGGTCACATTGGTAACCTAGATCTAGATCAGGTGCTCAGAACAAGTTTTACTATTTATTTCCTTACTTCTACTTTTTTGTCTACATTTGGTAACCTAGATCTAGATCAGGTGCTCAGAACAAGTTTTACTATTTATTTCCTTACTTCTACTTTTTTGTCTACCATCTCATGAGATAGCAATATTACTATATTCTCTTCCTCCCTAACCAGACCATTTCTTTCATCTTTCTCTTAGCCTGCTCGACAATTTATTACAGTATAATAAATCACTGTAGACTGGGAGACTAAGTCAACATTTACATCAAGTCTAAAATCAAGATGGGCTTCCCAGGTGGCACTAGTGATAAACAATGAGGGCTTGATCCCTGTGTGGGAAAGATCCCCTGGAGGAGGGCATGGCAACCCACTCCAGAATTCTTGCTTTGAGAATCCAGTGGACAGAGGAGCCTGGTGAGCTATGGTCCATAGGATCACGAAGAGTCAGATGTGACTGAAGCAACTTACCACACATGCACTAAGATTAAGATGCCAGATCAATTTTATTCCTGGTGAGAGGCTTCTTGCTGAGTTGTCAACAACCATCTTCCCAATGTATGGATCCTCATATGGCAGAAAGAGGAAGCAATCTCTCTCATGTTATTCCTCATACAGAACACTAATCCAATCATGAAAGCTCCACCCTTATGACCTAATTACAACCTAAAGACCCCTTCTCCAAATACCATCATTTTGAGGATTAGGGTATCAACACATGAATTTTGGGGGGACACAAATATTCAATTCTTAGCAATCAGTTTTGATTCCTTTGTTCTGCATGGTACATCCCCTAACCCACACCTTCCAATGAACATATGAGTCATGCTTAACCTTGGAGGTAGAAGACTTCAAGAGAACAAAATTTAAGGGGAAATAAACTATATAGCCTAGTAGTTCCAAAATATTATTTCCCTTGTTACAAAACACCAAAATTTAAAGACTTTTTAAAAGTGCAAAAGTTTAGAAATTAACAGTACCTATGGGTACGTGAGAGCCTGAGCCTGTATATGTGTGCATATGAGAATACACGTGTGGATGTGAATGGTTCTCTATGTTTGTGTGACTGAGTATACATGAGGTACGGGTCTGTACAAACTCACAGGGAAGCTAGTCATCTTAGCCTAGGAGGGCAAGACCCTTTTGAATTAGTCCTACCCTCCCCATGTCAAAACTTACAGAGTATTTCATCACCTGCCATAGGTAATGGTACCTTGAAAAAAGACATGAGCTGTCAGCCTAGAGCACACTCCCCTCTAGGAACATGAGTATTTCCTCCAGGAGGCATCAGGGAAATGTCAAATCACTGGAGGCTGTCTTTCCAAACCCAGCTGGCCTTGACCTGGGATAAAATACATGTTTCCTAGAAACACCTCATAATTTAGACTCTACGACAGAGGTCCCTTCTGGATTTTCCACACACTATTTATTCTGCTCCCCTAGACTTCCTCACAGAGAATAGATAGACATAATGCTTCCATTCCATGCTATGGATTAAGCTAATGTTTAGACAATCTTTTGTTTTCCCTCTGGAATCAAGTAAGTCTGCCTTTTACTCTTAAATAATATCCCAGAAGTTATTTTTAAGTAGAATCGACTTTATAAAAAATAAGAGGAAATAAAGTAAATGAAATTTCTTAGAGAAAATGCCATCTGGTAAATAATCATTTGCCACAAACTCTGGAGAAGTAAGTTGACCTAACATGGTAATCATCACACCTCACTTATAACCAGCCTCTTTTTACAGCTGAGAGTGTAGTTTGATGGCAGCTTTCAGCTATTCATATATTATTTATGAGTTTTGTAAGAAACATAAAATTTGCAGGTAATCTGCTTTCTCTGTAACCTTTCTATCACTGATAATACAAAGATGAGTGTAATTAAATTTGCTTTTTTGTTGATGTATGTCTCAGTCACTTAGTTGTCTATGATTCTTTGTGACCCCAAGGAATGTAGCCCACCAAGCTCCTCTGTCCACAGGATTTTTCAGGCAAGAATACTAGAGTGGTTATTTTCTTCTTCCAGGGGATCTTCCTGACCCAGGGATTGAACCACGTCTCTTGTGTCTCCTGCAAGGCAGGCAGATTCTTTACCAGCTGAGCTTTGTCAAAGACTATATAATTCTAAATAAACGAATTTGGTCTAAACTTTGCTTGAAAAATCCCAGGACTGAAGTTGCTCTTCCAAGTAGGGTTGTACAAAATGCCACAGTTTGGGAAGTTTGAATTAGATTCAAATCCTTTCTCACTATAAGCTTTCTCTTTTAGGGAAACTTGCTTTTAGTCTAATTTGATCATCCATAAAATAGAATAATACTCATAGGGTGAATAGAAGAATTAAGTGAAATTAAGCCTGTAGGAACTGACTGAAGCCATTCTTGGCACACTGAAAATATTCTTCCTCTCCAACCCTGGAAGTCAAATCTAACAACACAGCAGCTTAACATGTCTGTGCACCAGAAGGAGAGACACTATTGTCAGATAACAAAATCTTCATACACGTTCCACTGTATGATTATGTTTCTTCTGAGCTTTGGACTCTGGCTGAGGCATCTACATAATAAACATAACATCACATGACAATCAACATCAAGGGGATGGTTGATGATCAAAAAAGAATAGGAGCTGGCCCCAGAGGATGAAGATCCCAGACCACAGGTTCCATGCACAGGTAATTCTGTGACGTCATCAGCAGCATGTCCCGTTGCTCAGTATGTCTGATGAATGGAACAGGTGTAGGGGACTGAGAGAGATGAGATGGATATGGTGATGAATGAGACAGTCCTTGCACTCAAATGCCTATTGTCTCATTGGGGAACCAAGAAGTAAATCTGTAATTTCAGTTTCATGTAGTAAGTGCTGGCCAAGCTTAAGTTCTGGGTGCCATGAAGGAGGGTTTACCAGAGGAAGTGGTACCCAAGCTGTGGTCTGAAAACAGGGATGTTTCTAAAGCTACCAATGCCTGTTCACACATCAGGAAATCACTTATTTTTTTTCTGTATAGTTGATTTAAAATTTCTGCTCTTGTCATGTTCTCCCTCTCTCAGATAATTCTATGTTAAGTATAATTTCATTTTTAGTTCTGATCCTCAGTTTGTTTACCTTCCCAATACTTCTCAGTTGCTTTATAAAGTTATTAGCTGAATTCGCTTAAGTGTAGGATACAGAAATTTCTCTGCGGTAAAGTAATGTCATGTACATTTTATAGCACAAAGCACATGCTATTTTTTATTTGTTCAAAGTTAAATATGTGATAATACCCAGTCAGTGGATTCAAAATACAATTTTTAAATGGCTAAAAATATATGCATCTTTATCTTGCAAAGCTCATATAATTTTGTACTTGATAAATAAACTGGGAACATGCTTGTTTGTTTATCTGGAGTCTTTTTAATGTCATTTACAGAAACCCAGTTCAAACAAACTTAAACGGAATAAAAGAGAAGTTTTCAACTTTTCAGATATGGCTGGATTTAGGTCCTCAGATACTGTCCCCACTGCTGCTTCTCTCTTTCCCTCTTATCCATCCATCCATCCATCCCCAGTTGCTGCTTTCTTTCTGCACCACTAGGTTTTTTCATACCTAGTGGTGAAAATAGTCCCCAGCAAATCAATCCCAAAGCTTCTGTTGACCTACGGTTAATTACAAAGAGAAGTCAGGGATTCTTTCTTAACAAATTCAGCAGAATTCCTGAGGATGACTCTGATTGGCTAAATCTGGGTCATCTGGCCATCTAGGAGGTATCGCAGGAGAAGAAGGAGGTAACTTGAGTGGCTAGTTGAGTCACAAGGTCACCAACATGGCAGAGGAGGCAACTACTGCAACCAACATTTCACCAAGCTATAAGGAATGACTGCTGAAATAAAAAAGAGTTGGGCAAGGATTTTCCTGGTGGTCCAGCAGTTAAAACTCCTTGCTGCTTAATGCAGGTGACCAGGGTTCAATCCCTGGTCTGGTAACTGGATCTCAAATGTCACAATATGTGTTCGCATGCCACAACTAAAGACCCTGCAAGCCACAACTATTAATAAGACCCAGCACAGCCAAATAAATTAAAAAAAATAAATGCATAAAAAAAGAGTTTGGGCAGACAACATAATAATTCATCATAACATGAAACCATCAAATGTGAAGCATTTGTACACTAGACCAGGAGACTGAGTATGTGAGGCCTTACTGGTGGTTCAGCTTGAAAAAGGGTTGCCTCTACTCTGAGTAAAAACCACCCTTAGAACCTGCAGGCACTTTGACTCTTATTCCAAATCAAAGGAATTGAATTTTATCTCTAGAAAAATGACTGGAAATCCAAAGAAATCTCCCCTGGAAAGAAATCTCTATTAAATACATCTGGGCATCCAGTGGCATTGAGAAGCAAATGGAGGGAAATTCTTTAGCTGGTCACTTAAACATCCAGTAGTAAAACTCCAAGCCTTGATGAGATTCTCCATTTTGAGGAGATCATGAAGAAATTAAGACAGCTCCAACTTGGACAATAGAGATTTACATAATTTAAATGAAAGGTCTTACTTCACAGAATATAAGTGAAAAGTTAGAAAAATATGGATTATTTAATGGATATAGAAGAAGAAATTGATTTTTTTTTATTCCCCAAGTCCAAAATTTTTTTTAAAAAGTCACTTTTTATTTTTTTGATTTCCCCAAAGTCCCATATAAAGGGCTTCCCTAGTGGTTCAGTGGTAAAGAATCCTCCTGCCAGTGCAGGAGACTCAGCAAGAGCTGGGTATTCAATCCCTGNCAAGTCCAAAATTTTTTTTAAAAAGTCACTTTTTATTTTTTTGATTTCCCCAAAGTCCCATATAAAGGGCTTCCCTAGTGGTTCAGTGGTAAAGAATCCTCCTGCCAGTGCAGGAGACTCAGCAAGAGCTGGGTATTCAATCCCTGGGTCGAGAAGATCCCCTGCAGGAGGAATGGCAACCCACTCCAGTATTCTTGCCTCGAAAATCCCATGGGCAGAGGAGCCTGGCGGGCTACAGTCCACAGGATCACGAAGAGTTGGACAGGATTTAGCGACTAAACAGACACAGGTAGCTCAGTGGTAAAGAACCCACATGTCAATGCAGGAGACATAACAAGCATGGGTTCCAACNTCAGCAAGAGCTGGGTATTCAATCCCTGGGTCGAGAAGATCCCCTGCAGGAGGAATGGCAACCCACTCCAGTATTCTTGCCTCGAAAATCCCATGGGCAGAGGAGCCTGGCGGGCTACAGTCCACAGGATCACGAAGAGTTGGACAGGATTTAGCGACTAAACAGACACAGGTAGCTCAGTGGTAAAGAACCCACATGTCAATGCAGGAGACATAACAAGCATGGGTTCCAACCCTGGGTCAGGAAGATCCCCTGGAGGAGGGCATGGCAGCCCACTCCAGTATTCTTGCCTGGAGAATTCCATGGACAGAGGAGCCTGTGGGCTACAGTCCATGGGCTCACAAAGAATTGGACATAACTGAAGTGACTTAACATGCATGCACGTAAGTCCTATAAAACAGATGAACTGCAAAAAAAAATGCTTCAACCAACCACCAAAAAGCATTAAGCTGCTCTGTGTTATCAACTGTGCTAAGGGCTGAGGACAAAACAATAAATGAGGCTTGGTCTTCTGGTAAAGTCAGTTTCATGGTTAATAAAGGCTCTTCAGCGGAGTATTAAAGTATAATATTCTACAGCAGAGGTTTGTAAAAGGTGTGGATTTAAAGAGGTCACACTTGCAACTCTGAGGCAATAATTATGTTCCTCTATATTGCCTGAAATTTCACCTTTAGAGCTCAATTCATCTGTGTTAGAAGATATCTCTTTTAAATTTTAAATAGCCCTGGAAAGCATATCACCTTAATCAGGATTGTCAGTTGTTCAAACTTGGTGTGAATTAATTAATCAAATCATTTCCCACTAACAAGCTTTTTAAATCAGTAAACTTTGTTAAGTGTGCTTTTTCTGGATGGGGGAGGGGCTTGAGGAGAAAGGGTAACGCAAGAAGGGAATATTGGTTTTGCAGGATTAGAGAGACTCCAAAGTCAGACTACCTCTAAGAGACCAATTAAGACTCAGCCTGGCCCAGGACAGTTGTATTTATTCCTTCGATGCACTGTATAAAGACATTTAAGAATACTCAGTAGTATAGAAATGGACAATTAAGTAATTGACTGCATCTTATTTGGTGGACTCTAGGCTCATCAGGAAGAACTGAAATCAACTTCCCACTGCACATTTGCAATCTCCCCAGCAAAAGTCAGTTGATATTTGGGTCCTCAAGGATTTGGGAGAAGTTGTCAGATGGAGATGAATCCAGGCAGACAACCACTATCAGACATGTTCATTGAGATAATTAAACTGAATTTGTCTGACAAAGGTAACCTGTTATGCCAGAAGGGGCTTGGTTCTCTAGGACCTGAGAGTAGGATGAGACTTGCAGGTTCTGAGAGGGTGTGTGGACCTAAAACAATATCCGAGAACACCTTACAGGCCTGGCAAGAAGCCCAACAGTGAGACTGGGGACCAGAGCCTCCCTGTGTCTTCTGAGTCTGTGTAAATAGCATGAATCCCATCCATCAGCAAGAGGGAAGGAAAGGACACTACGAACAGTGCCTGATGGAATACATCTCATTTGTCCTCAAGGATAGGGATCAGAATTAACATGACATTTTGATAAAGAAGTAAAGCAGTATTTACGCCCAAGATGGCATGCAATAACTCAATACCCATGACAGAGTTACTTATCATTAAGTAATTCCTATCATACAAATTATCATTTCAGTGAGGGAGATGCAAAATTCAAAGGGAAGATATTTAAAGGAAAGCAGGACAGACATAATAGTTGACTTTCCAATGTCCACTGTGAGTTTTTATCAGTAAGTGGTTTAGGAATGGGAATTCAACCTAACATAGACAATAAAACATGAGAAAGACCAGCTAGGAATTTCTGGGAAAGGTTTCCTCATTCCTAAGGAAGAGACATTAGGAAAAAAAGATGGTCCTTCCTCTGGACGCAGTGTGTCTAGATGAAAAGAAAGTGAAAGTATTAGTCAGTATTACTCAGTATTACTCAGTCCTGTCTGACTCTCTGTGATCCCATAGACTGTAGCTCACCAGGCTCCTCTGACTATGGAATTCTCCAGGCAAGAATACTGGAGTGGGTAGCCATTCCCTTCTCCAGGGGATCTTCCCAAGCCAGGGACTGAACCCAGGTCTCCTGCATTGCGGGTAGATTTTTTACCGTTTGAGCCATTGCAGTCATGTTGCCTCCAGCCCAAGAACAAAGACAACATATGGGAGGAGCATCACTAAGAGAACAGCTGAGAAATGGAGCTTGACCCTGACAGACCACACACAGAGCCACGGCTTTATGAACTTGTTAGATGAGATGATACCCTTCAGTTTTCTGTCATTTGCTACCAGGAGCATTTGACAGACAAGGCATGATAATTCTGATGCAATCCCCTCTGCATGGAGCATGGGTGGTTTTTATGCTTCAACCAGGACCACAGATTACTACATGGTGCAATGGCCTCTCTCGTCCCCACTCCTACATATTCTCTACCCTATACCCAAATGCCACCACCTCAAGATTGCATCAGACTGTGTCTCTGCTTAAACACCTCTACAGGCTTTATATTTCCTATAGGGACAACTCTCTAGCATGGCATACAAGGTCCTTGGGAATCTGGGCTTCACTTGCCATTCTGTCCAACTCCCACCATTCATTCCATGCACAGGCGCACCATTCTGCTCTTCCCTCTGTTCCACAGCACCTCTCTTTCTGTCTTTTGAGCCATTCATGTGAAAGTCTGCAGCCTAAAATGCCTGTATCCATCTTTTCTGTCTGGAAATCTACTTTTCCATCCATGCTCACCTCTGTGAAGACTTTTTCTGACTTTCATTTGCTCCATATTTCATAGCACCTGTGTCAAGTCAACCAGGACATTTTCATATATCTGTCTATATATGTCAATGTTCTCTAAAAGCCCACGGGCTCCTTGAGGCCATCTCCATAACCACAGCACCAAGTTACGTTCTAGACCATATAGGCATTCAATTACTGGAATAAATATGTGAATGTATGAACAAAGTTCAACCCCCCCGGATTTAGAAAAGTCAGAAACAAATTCAATCTTATCAAAAGTCCTTCTTCTGAGTAAGAAACTACTTCTCACATCTCTTGAGGGTATCACAGCTAACCAGCTCTCTTATGCTCCCACCCCATGTGATGACTTATTCTATCACCTTAAGCTATATTTCTCATTACTGCTTATCCTCAGGACTGGGTCACTCTGGTGGACATGACATTTTTATGCTGTATTTTAAGTGTGAATGTGAAAAACTAGGCTTTTCTGGATGGTTAACAGAAATTCATTATGTTAACTTTAAATTAAAAGAATGTTAGGTAGTGACAAAGAGATCAAAACTAATATCTTGTATATTTGAATAAACTAGCCCCTAAGTGTATTTGTTTATTGATCAGACACAACGTGCATATATGTATTTTGACCCAAAAAGTATTTTCAAAGAATAAAAATGTTGGTAAGAATTAAAATTTGGTCATATCAAATATCAAACAATGTAATTAGTAACATTTATGCAAGCATTAGTAAGTGTGGATATTTGTTGAGAGGATAAATGATTTAGAGAAGGGAATGGCTCTCTACTCCAGTATTCTTATGATATTTGTTGAGAGAATAAAAATATATGGAGAGATAAAACAGGCAAGAATGCAGCATAACATATCTAGGCATTCTACTGATGGAATTTTTCTCCAGGGCTCTGCTTCAGCTACTTGCCACTAGGACACAGACCATGGCATTTCGGGAGCTGACAAAGCCTCACTTGTCTCTGGCAGTTTGCAAAGCTGGCTGCAAATGGAGGTTTTCTAAGTGGCTGCTCACAAAACCATGCTGGTGGCATTAGTGCCTGGGAATTACCAAGAGCTAAATGCTTCCTCTCCATTTTCTGAATTTTATAGCCTGATGGCACTCAGGCCGCAGGCATTGTATTCTGAAAGGATTATTGTACTTTCTGAGAAGTTGAAGTTGCTCAGCTTTTGCCCCCATGGCTTGGGACACCAACCGAGACATACTGCGATCACATAGCTGCAATCGATGGTCTCTCGTGGCTTATTGCTTAATGATGTTGCCAACAGCAGACCTCCCTTCTATTGTGTCGACTCTGTGCCACCAACTCCCTTTTGCTTCTTTGAAGACTTTTTCTGTTTTTGATTTACCTTATTTATCTTACCTTCACACTTCCCTGACCTGATTACCCTTAGACATAATCAACTCCTGTTTTCCTTTATGTATCAGGAGCTGCTGCTTGATGTTATGGTGTTATTTTAATACCATAATAGAAAATGATAAAGGCCAATCAATTACTTTGTATTATCCATTGTGCTCCATTGGGATTGATTTTCCTCTATGTAATCATGTTTATAGCCATAAAAACAAAGATTAAAAAGGGGTTTCTTTCTATTTTTCATATTCAAAGGAGTCATATTAGTAACCCTGCCTGATAACATAGCTACTAAAACTAAACCTCATCTAGAGAAATAGTGTCCCTAGGAGGTGGTGAAAGCCATGAACAGGACTCAATGCCTCTCCTTGGACTTTGGTCTATGTCTGTATTTATTCTCTATATTACTGTTTGGCAAAAATCTAGCATCACATTTATTATCTAATGAATGGCAGTCCTGTGTGGGCTGCATTTTTTTGCATATCCTAAGAGGTTTCCATATTGTCATTCTGCCTTCTCCTCACCACATCAACTGCTAATCAACACCAAATCTCCCATGTCAAACAGCCTAGAAAAGTACTGATAATGAATCTTCCCCAGGACTGAAGAGCCCTTCACTTACTGAAACTTCAGTTGCCTGCTGGGGCTCCCTATCTCTGAGAATAAATATACATTAGATGCAAGCAGAGCACAGAACAAACTCCAGGAGCTAGTACAAAGCGAGCAGACAGCTTGCAGGAGAGACCCACAGACCACATAAGACTCCCAGCCCCTCCAGCAGGGAGATTCTCTGAGCCAGGCACTGGTTCAAAGAGATGAGCTACAGAGACAGAGTCTTGTAATCACTAGCTTTACATGCTCTGAGATCGACGCCCTGGTGGACAGCCTCAAATAGCAGACCCAGATGCGATTGAGAACATAACTCCTCCAGAGGCCAGCTTGGGCCCAGAGCTGTCCTCTGCCAATTCTTATGGCCACAGGTCGACTGGCCTTTTGCCCTTTGTTTGGTATAAAAAATCAATCCGGAAAACCCTGTCTGTAGGGAAGCCTTGCAGTGCTACTGTGTTTTCTGACCTCATTTTCATTACCAGAAAGCTCCAGACTCTCTTTACCCTCCTCTTGCTCTTCAGCTGACCCTTTTCTCCGAAGTAAGCAGACAGCTAACATTAAAAAATATTTTGATTATGAGGAGAATGTGGAGATGAGGATCAGTGTTTCTGATGCCAGTGTTCCCCTACAGCATCCAGACATCTGGATGCTGGTGGAATCTCAGAAAAGATGGAGCCGTTGGGGGAGCTCCTGGGGTCTGATTGGGCTGGGTCTCTCTAGTCCTGCTCACCCCCTTCTCTCCTCGAGAGGCCGCTGAGATTCCGCTCCCCTGGGTCCTGGGTTCTGAAAATCACTGCTTCGCTCAGTTGCTATAGTTCAGACTTCGTCCTGTAGGCTGTGGTGTAGGCTCAATTGCTCCCATTTTTTTGAAAATGTGCATAATACAAGAAAGACAAATAAGTATTCTGGACTGTGTGCTTTGAAAGGTGGGCTCCAAGCTGTGCTCTGTCCAGCCCCTCCCTGTACTTTCTGACTGAGGCCTCCCGGATCCCAACCCTTGAGAATCCTCCCAGAACCTCCTCTGTAGCTGCTTCATCCACCTCATCCCTGGGGGCAGCCCTGTCGCCTCACAAGCAAATGAAGCCTGAGGAAGTGAGGAAGGCCCTCCTCTCAACAAAGCCCCAGGCTCCTGTTTGCTCATTTGGTTAAAACAAAGTCTCCAACTGCCGCCCGCAGCACCCTCCCTTTGAGAGTTCAAGCTCAGAGCCACTGAGTAATTTTTATTGTAGAGCAAACAGTTGCTTAAATAGGTTGTCTCCGACTGGTCATTATCTCCTCCTCTACCTCCACCTGCCACCAATTCCCTGGGTGCGGCCTCCCGGCTGCTGTCAGACCTCGCCCACCACTGCCAGCCCCTGGATAGCAGCAGAAGCGCTGACACAGCAGGGGAAGTGGTCGAATGATCTGGAACTTTTAAGAAAGCATTCCAAATGCATCGTGACACTCAGCACTTTTAGAGGAGGGAGGGATGGGGTCAGCTTTCTTCCTCGGGGAAATTACCCAAATAGGTTTAAAATTTATAGTTTGTGTTGTGATCATACATAAAAATAAAAGATACCTTCCAAACTGAGTTTCTTTGGCTGAAGAGGTCCTCTGGGGTTGGCTGTGTCTACTGCTATTCTGTTTTCACAGGGAACCGGAGAGCGGTTTTCCAGGAAGCTGCTCCAGGACCCGGCCTTTGAGCTCCCCTCCCAAGCCTACCTGCCTGCCAACCACCGACTTCATCCTTGTCTGCCGATCATCTTGGTCAAGCGTCCTTCTCTGCCAATCATTGCGGACCCTCCCCACCCCCTCCCACCCCACATCTGACTCCGTTGTAGCTCCTTCCTCTTTACTTCTCTTCAGCTCAAGCAGAGAAGCCCTTCCGAATCAAAAGCAGCTTCGCCAAGCCGTTAACAGCAGATGGATATCTAATACAAAGCTTTGCTCGGTGCCCTTTATCCTATTGCCCAGGTTGGGCCCAGCCCTAAGCCCCCTGCAGCCCACTCCAGCTCACACCCCAGATTTCTGGGTTGTGGCATATCCCAGAAAGGTAATTCCATATAATTAGGTTAAACACTTGAAATCTAGGGTTCCAAAAGTTATTTGGGGCCAGATTTTGGCAATGTGCTAATGGGTGTTATTTCCCTATTTTCTGAAAATAATTTTGATGCACTGAAGAGGAGACATTGTTACTTCTTAACACATCTAGTGAATTATGTCGGAATATAAGGAAAGCAGGCTAGTTGTGAAATCTCAACATCTGCCCTAATTTACTGGCTTCTACACTAATGATGTTAATTGCACTATATAACCTATTGTTGTTGAATTCCCTCTGGATCTTGGGAAAACTAGTAAAAACAATGTGGGATGGATTTAGTTTGTGAAATCGAACAGACATTTTTCTTTTTTTTTTTTTTTTGCTTTGCCTTTTTATTAAGTTAGAATTTATAATTCTCAATAGCCCATATGGAAAATATTTCAAGTGATATGAATGAAATTATCTCCTGAAATTAATTTCTCACATAAAACTGAACTGAGTGAACCCTTTTCATAAGCAGCTAACTAACAGGTAAAGAGTATCCAGTGTGTTAACTTCAGTTTTGGAATATTCTTTATATTAAATAGATTATTGGAGCAAATAGCCCAACTAACTCATTTGTAAAAGGCATTTTAAAGATGTATATCTCTGAAATCTTCTTTTGCACCTATCTTAAATTTCAAGGCACAGTATTATAAAATATTCTTGGGTACCTGCCACCATTTAGTGTTGTAATAAGAGCAGAACAGTAAAAACTTCTCTGCAGATTTCAAAACCAAAAGCTGGTTACTTACTCAAAATATATTTATCATTGGGGGAAAAGGACTTAGCAATTATTTCCCCTAATAAGAGTTAAGAAAAGTTATGACCAACCTAGATAGCATGTTGAAAAGCAGAGACATTACTTTGCCAACAAAGGTCCATCTAGTCAAGGCTATGGTTTTTCCAGTGGTCATGTATAGATGTGAGAGTTGGACTGTGAAGAAAGCTGAGGGCCGAAGAATTGATGCTTTTGAATTGTGGTGTTGGAGAAGACTCGAGAGCCCCTTGGAATGCAAGGAGATCCAACCAGTCCATTCTGAAGATCAGTCCTGGGATTTGAAAAGCTGAAACTCCAGCACTTTGGCCACCGCATGCGAAAAGTTGACTCATTGGAAAAGACTCTGATGCTGGGAGGGATTGGGGGCAGGAGGAAAAGGGGATGAGATGGCTGGATGGCATCACTGACTCGATGGACATGAGTCTGAGTGAACTCTGAGAATTGGTGTTGGACAGGGAGGCCTGGCGGAGAAGGCGATGGCACCCCACTCCAGTACCCTTGCCTGGAAAATCCCATGGACAGGGGAGCCTGGTTGGCTGCAGTCCATGGGGTCAGGAAGAGTCGGACACGACTGAGTGACTTCCCTTTCACTTTTCACTTACTTGCTTTGGAGAAGGAAATGGCAACCCACTCCAGTGTTCTTGCCTGGAGAATCCCAGGGACAGGGGAGCCTGGTTAGCTGCCCTCTATGGGGTCACACAGAGTCTGACACGACTGAGGTGACTTAGCAGCAGCAGCAGGGAGGCCTGNTGGAGAAGGAAATGGCAACCCACTCCAGTGTTCTTGCCTGGAGAATCCCAGGGACAGGGGAGCCTGGTTAGCTGCCCTCTATGGGGTCACACAGAGTCTGACACGACTGAGGTGACTTAGCAGCAGCAGCAGGGAGGCCTGGAGTGCTGCAATACATGAGGTCACAGAGAGTCGGACGCGACTGAGTGGCTGAACTGAGCTGAACCGAACTGAATAAGAGTTATCAATGTTTTAATGCTTAAAATGTCCTGGGTACTGCATTGAGCACTTTGTAGGCACTGACTGACCCTCACAGCAACTTTTTAAGGGAGTCTTATCACCTTCTTTTTACAGATACGGTAACAGAAGAGGTGAAGGCTCACACTCAAGGGTATGTGGTAGAATCCAAATGGAACCCCATCTTTTTTCACATCACAGAAGTGTTATGAAAGCAAGAAAACACAAAAAGACATGTTTCGGGAGGAGGGTTGTTTTAGCTATTTTTTTATTTTTACTTTTATTTTTTATTGAAGTATAGTTGATTTATAATGTCTTATTAGTTTCAATTATACAGCAAGGTCAGTTACACATACACACATATACATATATTCTTTTTTGGATTCTTTTCCCTTGTTCAGTTCAGTTCAGTCATTCAGTCGTGTCCGACTCTTTGTGATCCCTTGGACTGCAGAACGCCAGGCCTCCCTGTCCATCACCAACTCCCAGAGTTTACTCAAACTCATGTCCATTGAATCAGTGATGCCATCCANAGAAAATAGTCTGTCACTGTGTCCATTTTGTGTGTCTATTTGCCATGAAATGATGGGACCAGATGCCATAATCTTCATCTTTTGAATGTTGAGTTTTAAGCCAACTTTTTCACTCTCCTCTTTCACTTTCACCAAGAGGCTCTTTAGTTCCTCCTCACTTTCTGCCTTTAGAGTGCTGTCATCTGCATATCTGAGGATATTGATATTTCAAAGTAATTCAGTTATATATATATATATATATATATATGAATATAGGTAATGTATATATACATGTATTTTTCATTATAGGTTATTATAAGATATTGAGTATCATTTCCTGTGCTATATAGTAGGTCCTTGTGGGTTATCTTTTTAAAAAATTTTTATTGGGGTATAAAAATCAGTTCTAATGAGGTGGATGAAACTGGAGCTGATTCTACAGAGTGAAGTAAGCCAGAAAGAAAAACACCAATACAGTAATCTAACACATATATACGGAATTTAGAAAGATGGTAATGATAACTCTGTATGCGAGACAGCAAGAGAGACACAGCAAGAGAGACACAGATGTATGGACTCTGTGGGAGAGGGAGAGGGTGGGATGCTTTGGGAGAATGGCATTGAAACATGTATAATATCANATATAGGTAATGTATATATACATGTATTTTTCATTATAGGTTATTATAAGATATTGAGTATCATTTCCTGTGCTATATAGTAGGTCCTTGTGGGTTATCTTTTTAAAAAATTTTTATTGGGGTATAAAAATCAGTTCTAATGAGGTGGATGAAACTGGAGCTGATTCTACAGAGTGAAGTAAGCCAGAAAGAAAAACACCAATACAGTAATCTAACACATATATACGGAATTTAGAAAGATGGTAATGATAACTCTGTATGCGAGACAGCAAGAGAGACACAGCAAGAGAGACACAGATGTATGGACTCTGTGGGAGAGGGAGAGGGTGGGATGCTTTGGGAGAATGGCATTGAAACATGTATAATATCATATAAGAAAACGAATCACCAATGTAGGCCGATGCAGGATATAGGACGCTTGGGGCTGGTGCACTGGGATGACCCAGAGAGATAGTATGGGGAGGGAGGTGGGAGGGTGGTTCAGGATTGGGAACACATGTACACCCGTGGTGGATTCATGTTGATGTATGGCAAAACCAATACAGTATTTTAAAGTAAAATTAAATTTAAAAAAATAAAATTTTTTATTGCGGTATAGTTGATTTACAATGCTGCATTATTTTCAGGTGTGCAGCCAAGTGAATCAGATATACATAAACATACACCCACTCTATTTTCTAGATTCTTTTTACATATAGACCACTGCAGAGTATTGAGTAGATTTCCCCGTACAGTATGCTGCTGCTGCTGCTGCTAAGTCGCTTCAGTCTTGTCCAACTCTGTATGACCCCATAGATGGCAGCCCACCAGGCTCCACCATCCCTGGCAGTATAGCAGTTTCTTATTAGTCATCGTCTTTATATATAGCAGTGTGTATATGTTAAACTTCTAATTCATCACTCCTCTACCCACTTTCCCCTTTGGTAACCTTAGTTTGTTTTCAAAGTCTGTGAGTCTGTTTTGTAAATAAGTTCATTTGTATCATTTTTTCAGATTCCACATAGATATCATATGATCCTTGTTGTTACCTGATTTCACATAGCATGATAATCTCTAGGTTCATCCATGCAGATTTAGTCTTGAATGAGACAGCAGATAGATGTTAAGAGAACATTAGCTTTAAGACAAAGCTAATAGAGCTAAAAGGAGTCAGTAGAATAAATTGAATTTCCTAATAAATCTTGAATTATTTTTAGCCTTCAGTGAAAATTTCTGAACAAGAGTTTGTGCAAATGTTTCCTTTACTCTCATTTTTTAAATAAACCTCTATTTTTATTATGAAAGCAGAAGTGGAAAAATGAGAAGGAGGATGCATTAACAATGACTCTGGAAAAGGAACCACTGATATGCCATCTGCCTAAAACTGTAGTATCGCATCCGCAAAGCCTTTTATGGGACATCACAATCATTCCAAATCCATGTGAATAATGACAGAGAGTGAAGGATGAAAGGCTAACCTTTTCTAGGATAACATTTGGATCTAGTGGTGCTATATCCATCCACACTCTTCAAATACTTTCTAATTCTTCAAAATATGTAAAATACCAAGGCAGTATGCCCTCTCTACCTAGCTCCAAACAGGCAATCAGAAACTTAGCTTCTAATTTCAGTTCTGCTGGGTGCTTTCTGACTGCNCCTAGAACAAAGCAATCTCTCAACGAATTTTGTTGAGTAAAGAAGTGAAATGATTATGTCACATATAAACAGTACTTGTTCTAAGTAGATTTACAGAGAGAGATAGAGATAAGTCGCTCAGTCGTGTCCCACTCTTCCGATGTAGATTTAAGAAATGCTAATCTAATCCTCTAGACTTTGGATTTTTGTTCTTTTTTTTTTTTCCTGCATTGAAAATACAAGTTCTTAAATATTTACTCATGGAAAGATGCTGCCCTTTTAGTTGCTCAATATAGTACTTTTATAATTTATCTGTTAATAGTTCATTTGGGTTCATTTTTACACTAGTCTTAATCTAATAGTTGTCTTCTTCCTAAATTCATTGCAAAGATTTGGGTCAAGGATCAGCAAACTTTTTCTGTTAAGGGCCAAATAATAAATATTTCAGTCTTGTGAGCCATGTGGTCTCTGTCAAAACCACTCAACTCAGTCACCGTAGCCCCAAATCAGCCAGGTTACATATTAGTAAATGGGCTTAGCTGCATATCTGCAAAACTGTATTTAAAACAAAAAAATCGACAGTGGACCAGCTTGGCACATAGGCTGTATGCCTTTGCCAATCCCTGATCTAGAGTCTAAGTGGCCATCAGAGAGTGTGGCATGTTGTCATTTTCATGTTACCTCTGCATGCATGCTTAGTCACTCAGTCATTTTGGACTCTTTGCGACCCTTTGGACTGTACCCTGTCAGGCTCCTCAGTCCATGGGATTCTCCAGGCAAGGCTATTGGAGTGGGTTGCCATGCCCTCCTCCAGGGAACCTTCCTGGATCCAGGTCCAGGGATGGAACCCGTGTCTCCTATGGCTCCTGCATTACAGGTAGATTCTTTACCAGCTGAGCCGTTGGGGAAGCCCTATGTTACCTCTAGTGCTTTGCATATGGTTAATACTCAGTTCTACTTTACTGAGCTATAAGAACTTTTTGAGCTGCACTAGAAGGCAATGGCACCCCCCTCTAGTACTCTTGCCTGGAAAAATCCCATGGGCAGAGGAGCCTGGTAGGTGGTAGTCCATAGGGTCGTGAAGAGTCGGACACGACTGAATGACTTCACTTTCACTTTTCACTTTCATGCATTGGAGAAGGAAATGGTGAAACCCCTCCAGTGTTCTTGCCTGGAGAATCCCAGGGACGGCGGAGCCTGGTTGGCTGCCGTCTATGGGTCGTACAGAGTCAGACACGACTGAGGCGGCTTAGCAGCAGCAGCAGACATAGTATTAGGCATCCTACAGAACATAAAGGAAGAGAAGATAGTAGCCTTAATTGCATATGTTCAATAACCCACCCACATGAGCAAAGAGTTTATCAAGAAATACTCCCAGGAGGGCTAACTTGGCCACTGGAGTCCCTTCGTAGCACTAACGCCAGGCAAAAAGTATCATAACAGGATGTTTCTCCAAGGTTTGGGGGCACAGTCATTAATGTACAAGATATTCAAGTTTCTGCAATAATGAACTATGAGCTATAACATCACACAAATGCACACAAAGAGAAAGTTGAACACATCAGGAAAAGCCTTTAGCAGGAGCTGACTTCAGAGCTGGTTTTTGAGAGCAGGCTAAGTATAGGAGGAGAAAGCATCCCAGGTGGGAGGGGAAACATATGTAAAGCCTTAGAACAAAGCAAAGTAAAAGACAAGCTGATTAGGTTACATGAAGTAGTTGGCTAATAACAAGAAACAATATTAAAGATTTGCACAAGATCTTGCTTACTCAAAGTTACTCCATTTTGTATACATTATTTAACTTGAGTACTGGATCTACAGTCTAACAAAAAATTCTAAAAAGCTAGCCCTGTGGAATGAGATGATTTGTAGAAATAGATCTTTTTAAGCATCTCTGCCAAAGGTGAATTTTATCACATGATGGGTAATAAATTGATAGCAACAAGGGAGTTAAACTTGTATAGAAATTTTGTGTACTTACAATACCTTTGACCAGCTGAAGTTCTATTACGTAAAATTCTGCATAGGCAGAGGAATGTCCCAAGTAAAAGACCCAAGCACAACCAGAATTTCCTTGCCTCACCAGCCATCCTGAATTCCTATCCTTCTACACATTGGCTGGTCACGTGGCTGCCCCTGTACTGTCTTGACCTGACAATATTTGCAACAGGCAACATCTATCAAAATGCAGCTAGCTTCAGTGGGCAGGTAAAGTTCAGTAGCCAAATCTCTTTTCTTATTTTCACTTTTATAGAAAGAGGAGTTAGTTTTAAGGCATGTGGGAAAAAAACTAACTCACACGCTCCCGACTTGGAAAAGCCTCCTGTTTGCCCTGGGGTTAGAGTTTTGGCCTTTCCTCATGAAAAGCTCTTCTCACTGCTGGGAATACTCAAATGTCTCTCAGGTCATGGCAATACATATAGCTCAGAGATGGGGATTCTCCTTATCATTCATCCTGGACAAACAAGGATTAGGGTAAAATGTGAGAAGAAGCCTTGGTTCACAGATTCATTCAAGAATTTAACTAATAGTTAAAAGAAAACTATGGTTCCTGGAGCTTGTCTTGTGAAATGCACATTAAATCTTCCTAGCAACCCCAGGGCCCCAGTTCTGTAGTTTTGTGCAGTCTCCAACTTTGCATGACTCAAACAGTAAAACGAAGAAAGCTTTTATCAGTGGAAATTAACATTTAAAAAACAGAGCAAAAAAACGGAAACAAATGGACTATATAAGACATATAATTTTGTATGGCAATGAATTTTCTCTAAGATTCTCTGTGGTCCCTTAATCTACCACACACTGAAGCTTTAAAATCCAAAATAACCCATTACCTGGGATGCTTGAACGGGTAGATGGAAAACACTTCTCAGATTGACATGAAGTACAATTAGTAAATTGCTTCATTTCTTTTAAAACGCAAGCCTTTTACTGGCCTTTTACTGGAAGACTGTGATGGAATTTCTCTTTGATGGGAAACAGAGAAGCAAGTGCTTCAACTGGGCAAAGGCGCCAGGAGGAAGTTCCAGTCTCTCATCTTTCACAGAAGATCTGCAGCATGCATTTCTGAAGACAGAGTGACATCTAAAGGGATTATGAAATAGCCAGGGCTGCTCAATGGCAGCCAAACTGACAAAGTCAAGGGCATGTCATATTTTGGAAAACTGATGAGTTTTCAGGTTTCCTGTGCTTGATTGTCCCAAGTAACCATGAAAAGAGGATCAAATTCCGATTTTAATGACATGCCTCAGGGTGCCCTCAGGACAACTGCCATTTTTATCTTAGATTCTGCAGGTCCTCAGTGAACAAAAGAGGGGGAAATCAGCTTTGAATAGATTCCTTACGCTCTTGTCAAAAGTAATCCAACTCTGAATATCTATATCCCCAAATATCATCACGCGGGCAGTTTTTATTAACCTGAAGAATTAATAGAGCAGAATATTTAAAATGGGGTTTCAGTTATTGATTCTCCAATTAGATCTTGTGTTCCCTAGGTGCTGTGTATAATAATGGTTTTGCTCAGTCTCCCGCACTCACTCGCTCGCTCTGGCGCACTCTCTCTCTCTCTTCTCTCTCTTCCTCTCTCTCGCTCTCTCCTCTGCCTCTGTGCCTCTCATAAGCATGCATGCTTTGAATACACATGTGGTGCATAATGACCAGATCTGGGAGGCGAGGCTGCATTTGTAGATTCTGATTATGCTTTTGAAAAATATCCTCGATCCCCAAATTTCGTCTTTTCCAAGCTTATAATCCCCGCTCTTCTTCCTGCTGCACAAAGTAATTTTTATTTTGGAGTCGGCTATCATAATACGCAGCAGCTTAGCCAGAGAGCAGGGCCCGTGTGCTTGTTAACAGCACCCTGATGTTAACAATGAACTAATTACTTTTACTACTGATGTGCTCTGGGGCATGATTTTCTTCCTGTGTGGTTTCCTACTGAACTATTGTCATTACTCAATCAGAGGACTGAGTAAAGCAAAAGCAAAACAAAAAGGAAAAAGTGAACGCATTTTCCTCCACAGGACTGAAGCCAGAATCCCACATCCTCGATCTCGTTTTTCTCTGCCTTCCTTAATTGTGCATTCCTTGGGAAGTAGGAATGCCGTCTGATGCATTTTTACTTATTTATGAAAAATAGTATAAAATCATGCAAGGCTCCCTGGATACTCTATCACATTTATAACCATGATGCCCCAGTGAACTGCTTAAGCATGGATCAGCTGCCGACCGAGAACTTAACTCTTTCTTCTTTACCGAAGCTGCGTCAAAGTGGTAAAACAGTGTGGGGTGTATTCCCTTTTCGATAAAAGTGCCTCTGGAAAGAAGTATGTGTGTTTCTCCATTTACATGATAGTATTTGGGGTTTTATTGGAGTTGGGGGGCATGAAAGGGAGGGGAGCAAAGAGAAAGGACCACATTAGCCCAGAGAAAGTGATGATCAGAGAACATTTACAGAGGGAGATCATTTGCAGCAAAAGTGTTATTTTGCCTGAAGATAGAATTTGCTCACATAACTGATTTTCTGTGATTGTTTTTATATAAAACACCCACCCTAGACCCATTCGCACATCTACCCAAACAACAATATTTCACTTTCACGTCAAAAGAAGTTGGCATAGAAAATTCAACAAAACGTGGATCCTGAGGCATTGAAACGATACATAATGACAGGACTTTTCAGCTAGTCTTAATAAAGGAGATTAAAGCAACGTGTAACATAAGATGTGTGTTAATAAAACAAGTGGTGAAAAATAACCAATTGAAGAACCTAATAAGAGCGCATATCTTTACATTTCAATTAGCCTTTTGCTGATGCTGTCTTTTTTTTCAACACTTATGAATATATCACAACCATAGAAAAATGGTTATTAAGCCAGAGTGTTCTTGAATACATGACTATTTTGGTTGCCATTTTAAAATAAATAACCTTTCTCATATGGTAACTTCTCATTCAAAGCTATGGCAATTAGAGCAAGAATCAATCACTGTGTGTTCAGACACTGCTCAGTTTTCTAGGGCTATTAGCGCCCACAGTCTGCCTCAGAGGGTTGGAATTCTGAGCAGAAATCAGAAATGTAAAGGCTGGAGATGCAAACTGGTACATACAGGGTGCCTAAACAATAAGGTCTTACTGTATAATGCTGGGGATTTTATTCAATATCCTGTGATAAACCATAATGGAAAAGAATATGAAAAGGAAGGTATGTGTGTGTATAAATGTGTGTGTGTATGTGTGTGTGTGTGTATAACTGAGTCACCTTGCTGAACAGAAAACATTAATTCAACTACACTTCAATAAAAAAATGAAATGTAAAAGCTGGGATGAGACGTCTTGGTGGGGGGGGGTGGTAATAGTAGTTAGAATAGCCTTTATTGGTCCGCAGACACATGTTTATGATCAGCAAGAATTCAGCTTCCTATTAATAATACAGCTTGAACTTTGTTGATAAAATATTTCTTCAAGTGTGAGTCAGATCCTTGGTTTGAGTCTTTTGTTCTACGAATAGTTATTTTCACACGAAGATGTCGAACATTTAGCTGTTTCCCTGCAGAAGAAACGCTGAGCTCACGGAATAGGACTTTGTTCCTGCTTCTTTACGGAGTTGAACAATAGCAACGTGAAAAGAAACAGTAGAAGTCAGAAAGCAGGATGACGGCATCGTTTGGCTATTACTCTATATTCTCCTCACCACACAAAGTGTACGTCTGGTTTAGGTCTCGTCCTTGTTTCTGTTGCAATATCAGAATGTTAGGAAGTAGTTTTTTAATAAAGGAAACATCTTGAAGGTAGGACTTATAAAAAGGATACAACAGAAAGCCATGAAAACTGTATCGGTATAAATATATCTGAAAAGGATTATACTAAGTTATAATACTTAGGCATCATTTAAAGCTTTAGATAGGATCATAAAATCAAAATTGGGACAGTGCATTGATCTGATGAAAGAACAAAACCCCTAAAATATCTCAAAATTCAAAATCAGAACATTACCAGAAGTATGCTGGCTTTTTTTTTTTTTTAATGTTAAAAGCCCATGATTAGAAAACAGATAATTTAAGGATTCATAGTTTATTTCAGTGAAAGAAGAAAAAGAGCATGAGAGCAAGAACATTTCAGAGTGAGGCGGCCGCATCTTTCCAAACTGATTTTATTATTCAACCTCTGTGGATTTTTTTCTTTTATAGTCTAGATGATCAGCTTGATTTAGACATATCTTTGTTATCTTGGTAAATTAAATAAGGCTTGAGCAATACAAAAATTTAAATAATGTTTTTATTCTTTAAAAAAGTTTATCTCAGGAGATTCTTTACAAGTTTATGTCTGAATATTTCAACCTTAATTTTGGACTTTCTATTATGAAACAGATGCTTTTGTTACTGTTAAAACAATAATACAAAATATTTCCACATGTCACATACAATAATTTTTAAAATTATATACGATTCAGGCAAAATTGGTATAGAAACTAAAATGAAGAGAAAAGTTAAGCAATTATCTCGATGGGTTTAATTCCATGAGCCTTCCAAGGCTAAAAGCAGGGTCTCACGCACTATTTTCTCCTTAACAGGATAACGGCTGTTAAGGACTCAAGGAGAGTCGCTAAGAAGGGTGTTTTGAACAGACTGAGATCAACTAAAGTCCTCACAAAGTGAATGACACGGACATTGATCAATTCCCTACCAGCTATTCCCACATATTCACCACCATTATGATTAGAAAACATAAGAGACAATTACAATGTTGGCCAAGCGAAGCTGAACCTATTTTATCCTGTTACCAACAACTTTCACTCATTGCCATACAACCCCCAACACACCCAAAGAAGGTATATTTTCCTAGCTCTAATTTTAACTTGAAAAATCACACCTCAAGAAACTCAATATCCTTTTTAAAGAGTAAGAACAATCAAATAGATGCATAATATATTCAGTTCATAGCAGAGTGAATCATTGAGGTAACTTCCAAGATATGAAAATGTATCTGTTAAAGCTTAGATTTGATTTTGTCAGAAGTACAGTATTAAAAATAGAAAGTTGATTATATAACTGTGGGAGGGGAAAGTAAGGCATTAGCAAACAATGAAAGAAGGAAGAAAATAAATCCAAATGTCATCTTTATGAAAGTATAAAGAAAGGAGGTACAGCAGAACAAGAGTGTAAGTTTCCAATCAATCGCTAATCCACAAAAGTGATAGATGCATTTTCTTTGGAATTAATGAAGTATAAGTTACTCATAAACACCTGGAATTACCTAGCACCTTCTCACAAAGCATAACCCCAGGCAACTTTATTTCTTATCATGACTGTGGATTTAGAAGAACAGATATCCTTAGCACCATTTTGCAGAACGACAAAGCTGAGGCCGATATTTAATTTCCTAATGTTAACATCAAATTAGCCCTCTTTTTTATCTTCTTTTTAATACCCAAAACTCGCACCTAAAATATAATACACAGTATGTGTTTCTTAAGTCGTTTTTGAAAGTTGAAACAATTTAATAACTAACTGTGTAGGTAAGTACATGTTTTAAAAAAAATAATTCTCCAAGTACATTCCAAACTTCTTTGCCAATTATTTTAATTATGGATACTGCTAGCAATCAAAAGACTATCTCAGATTGGTCAAGGTATTCATTCAACAAATATTAGTTGACCTCCATTGTGTAACAGGCATGCAGATATAAAGATGAATATAACACAGTTTCTGCCCTCCAGAAAATCACAGACCAGTGGATGAAAGACAAAGTCCCTATAATTATAAAATTCCAGCATGGTGGAAAATTGGCATTCAGACTAGCCATATTTTCCTAAAAATGGATAAAACTTCATAACTGTTTCCCCTAGAAAAGTTCCCATGGCCTGGGTGGGCATTTTCCCCTGACTCTGATACACAAGTCTTATTCTCTGATCTTCATGATGTTCCATAAGCTATCAGCTGCTGCTGCTGCTTAGTCACTCAGTTGTGTCCAACTCTCTACAGCCCCTTGGATTGTAACGTTCCAGGATCCTCTGTCCATGGAATTTCCCAGTATTCCCACTTCATGAACACTGGAGTAGGTTGACATTTCCTACTCCAGGGGGGTCTTCTCAACCCAGGAATAAAATCCAGGTCTCTTGTGTCTCCTGCACTGGCAGGCAGACTCTTTACCAGTAGCACCATCTGGGAAACCCCAATAAAATGATATGATAAGTGTAATAATAGAGAGCCCCAGGATTTATAGTAGACCTAAGGAAGTGTACCAAGTGCAATAAAATGGTATAGGAGAGGTTCAGAGTTAGCTTCCTGGAAGGGATTCTCAGCAGAGGGGTATACTGGGGACCCCCAAGACTGCCTTCAGATTTTATGATTCTCTAGGAGAACTTATAATAAACTTAGCAAATATTCATAGCTATGAGTTATTAAAGTGAAATGATATGAAGTGAAATTGGCAAAGAAAAGGCATGCATATTGAGAAATCCAGGGGTAACCACAAATGAACTTCCAGGAGTCCTCTCCCAACAAACTTAATTCTCCCAGCAATGAGTGTGGCTACACATACAAATTATTGCCAATCAGGGAAGCTTGTTAGAGACTTGGAGCCCATGAATTTTCCTGGGGGATACTCATTTAGGCATCCTTTGCCTAGAATGCACAAATATTCCAGAATCCCAAAAGGAAAACAAGTGTCCAGCATAAACCATATCATTTCCATAAACAGCCTAGACACTCATCGGTTCTAGAAATGACTGGAACCCTTACCAAGTCCAAGTTTCCAGATACCACTCAAGGGATAGCCTTGCAATCAGGCCTTTCAAAAGATAGCCATTAGGCCTACTATGTCAACTAGTTTTTATACAAGGGATTAACATGAATAACTTCAGACAAGGAAAAAATAGCTAGAAGTTTTTAGGAGTGAAAGGAAGATCAGTTGGGACTTCTCTGGTGATCCAGCAGTTGGGACTTTGCCTTCCAAAGCTTTGGGTGAGGGTTTGATCCATGGTCAGAAGGTAGGAATCCACATGCCTCCTCACAGCCAGAAAAAAGAACCCATAAAACAGAGGCAATGTTGCAACTAATTCAATAAAGATTTTTTTTTTAATGGTACACATCAAAAGAAAAAATAGATCTTAAAAAAATAAGAAAGATGAATTAAATAGGAGACTAGGACAGGAAATGACCTGGGTATGGAAAAATATAGGAACACTAATTCCATGTTGCTGAAGAGAAGCAGTTAGGCAAGAGCTGGCTGAGGTTAGATCATGGAACCACTTTCAAATTAATAAGTTTAAGCTTTATCCATAGTGGTGGTAAAGTAGGAGAGAGACAAGGCCAAGAGCTGTCTGGAAAATCTAATATTTTTAGTTGATGAGGATCTTGAACAAGAAATTTCTCCTCTCTTCCTGAGCTGCCAAAGCAATAGTGTGTTAGTAGCTTAGCCATGTCAGACTCTTTGCAACCCTATGAACTGTAGACTGCCAGACTCCTCTGTCCATTGAATTCTCCAGGCAAGAATACTGGACTGAGTTGCCATTTCCTCCTTCAGGGGATCTTCCCAACCCAGGGATCAAACCCAGGTCTCCTACATTCCAGGCAGATTCTTTACCATCTGAGCCATCAGTGAAGCCCAAAGCAGAGACTCAAGCTTTAGAAGCCTATGTTCTAATCCCAGATCTGCCACCTACCAGCTGTGTTACCTTGGAGAATTTAATTCCCTGGGCCTCAATCTTCTCATCGCTGAAAATGAATAATAGCAACTTCAAGGGCATGTATGTGAGAACTAAATAGGTTACCTATATTTCATTAAATAGAGACATTGTCAACAGAATATACATTAGGAAAAATAATTCTCACAATCACAGGATGACTCAATGCTTTCTCATCACTTAAATTTTTTATTTTAGCTATGATTTAGACACAGTTTTTTTTCAGTATTACTATAATACTGGAGTAAATACACATGTAAATATAATATTTCATGTGTAGTAATTACAAAATATAATTATAATACACATGTAAAAAGGAAACTGCAATTAAATAAATTGGTTTTTCTTTACAAGGAGATCCAACCAGTCCATTCTAAAGGACATCAGTCCTGCGTGTTCATTGGAAGGACTGATATTGAAGCTGAAGCTCCAATACTTTGGCCACCTCATGCGAAGAGTTGACTCATTGGAAAAAGACCCTGATGCTGGGAGGGATTGAGGACAGGAGGAGAAGGGGACAACAGAGGATGAGATGACTGGATGGCATCACTGACTCGATGGACATGAGTTTGAGTGAACTCCGGGAGTAGGTGATGGACAGGGAGGCCTGGCGTGCTGTGATTCACGGGGTCACGAAGAGTCGAACACGACTGAGCGACTGAACTGAAACATTAAATTACAAGCAGTCTTCCTATATGGTTTGCTTCACTGATGGTACATTTTCCCTTCTTTTCTTGTTTTTCTGAACATATACAATTTTTTTGTTTCAGTACTGATCACAGTGTAATCATTTTATAGTATTTTAACACTGAAAATCAATAAAGGTACCAAACATGCAAATGACTCAACTGAAAGGCTGGTAATACATCGTTGCCAAGTCTATGCTTACTTAGACAATGATGACTATGCCATGACTTCTGCCTGGCTAATAACAATTATGAGGTGCCACACCCATAGTTTATAAGATTCATTCCATTTTCAGAGATGCTAAAATTTGGAAGGAGGGGGGAATGTGCATCTTAAATCCAATAGTAGAAGAGGTGGATTATTTTAACCAAATGAAATTTTAGCTTCAGGGACTTTCAATTGCATAGACTCTTCTGATGTTCTGTGGAAGGCATTCATTAAGTGTTCACAGACATAGTTCTAAAATTTTGACTTATATTTGAAAAATAAAAATAGCTTAAAATTAATGATCTCAACTTCTACTTTAAAAAACTACTTTAAAAATGTGGAAAAGAAGATGATAAGAGTAAAAAGAAAAAGAAATAGTACAATAAATAAGAGAGGAAATCAGTGAACTAGAAAATGGGAAATCACAGAAAAAATAAAGTCTATGTTCATATTTCCTTGAAAATATTTATAAAATTGACACATCCATATTAAGACTGGTAAAGAAAAAAGGAAAGAAAACGCAAATCATTAATATCAAGAATGAAAAATAGAATAACATTCAACAAATATTTAAAAAGATGATGAGGATAGCATGAATAACTTTATGCCAATAAATCTGACAACTTAAATGAAATGGAAAAATTCCTTGAAAAACATAGCTTGCCAAAACTTATGTAGGAATAAATAATAAATCTAAAATGGCCCTGTATGTCGTGGACAGACTCCAACAATTACCTAACAGTTCTCCCTACTTTCTAGTATTCATTTTATGTAATTCCTTCCCTTTGGGATTGGGTGGGACTTGTGACTTGCTTAGAGTAATAATATAAGGCAAAGCTGATGGGCTGTCACTTCCATGATTATGTTACAAGATTGTAACTCCTGTTTTGCCAGCACATTCTCTCTGTAGACGCTCCACTCTCTCTTGCTGGCTTTAATGAAGTCACCAAGTAAAGAGGCTTACACAACAAGAAACTGAGTAGAACTTCCAGACATCAGCCAGCAAAGAAATGAAGCTTCTGTGTTTGTGTGCTAAGTTGCATTTGTCATATTCAACTCTTCAACGCTATGGACTGCAACCCACCAGGGTCCTCTGTCCATGGGCTTTTTTGGGCAAGAATACTAGAATGAGTTGCCGTTTCCTCCTCCAGGGAATCTTCCTGAACCAGAATCAAACCTGCATCTCCTGCATTGGCAGCAGGTTCTTTACCATTAATGCCACCTGAAAACAACTAAATTGCATTAGTAACCAAATAAAAATAGCAGAAATTTGCTATTGAAGCAACTGACAAACAACTAATCTCAAAAATATACAAGCAACTTATGCAGCTCAACTCCAGAAAAATAAATGACCCAATCAAAAAATGGGCCAAAGAACTCAATAGGCATTTCTCCAAAGAAGACATACGGATGGCTAACAAACACATGAAAAGATGCTCAACATCACTCATCATCAGAGAAATTCAAATCAAAACCATAGTGAGGTACCATTTCACACCAGTCAGAATGGCTGTGATCCAAAAGTCTACAAG